>SNSB01004296.1:0-11663 GCA_012922965.1 Capreolus pygargus
GATGTCTGAATCCTCTGTGGAGACCCTAGAGAAAACCCTAGTTCCCCGTCTCATCTGGACAGGGGTCCTCAGTTCCCTTGACACCTCGAGAGGCTCGTGGAATTCAATGCTTCAAAAGGTGACGAGGCCTGAGTCTTCTTGAATATTGATAGGAATCCCAATATCTCTGTGGAACCTAGAAAGGGACGCTTGGTCTCCCAAGGTACTTCCAGAAGCGTCTGTATTATTCTGCCAATCTTGGTTAAATTCCTGAGGTGTCCGTAGTAACTAGACAGGAGTCCTGACTTCGCTGAACAAAGTGGAGTTTTGAATGTCCATCCCCACTCTAATTCGAGAATATACCCCAGGTTCCTGCCTCAACTCGAGAAATCCCATGAGACAACCCCCTCGCCAGGAGATGAGCCTCGATTTCCCTCCATTTCGTGCAGAGCAATCACGAATTCCCAATCAAACATGTAAGGATCCTCGATTTTCTTGATGGAACACCAGAGAATCCCCAAGAACACTGTCGCAAGACGAGATGAACACTGATGTCACCTCAGGAATGCAAAATATCTCGGTTTACCCCAAATCAACTCCAGATGAAGCCGATTTCCCCTTCATTGGCTCCATAGCTATCCCATGTTCCACAGCATACAGTACAACTGGCTTGACTTCCTTGAGCAAACCACAGAGATTCCCTGAGACACCCGTCTAAAGTCTATATGAATATTAATTTCAGTACAGCAGCTCGAGGAAAGCTGCATGCACCCCTTATCATCTCATGATGAGAGCTGATTCCCTGTCTTTGACTGAAGAGGTGAGCCAAATTTCCACAAGCACCTCAAGTGGAGTTTTTCCTCAGCAATAGGTATGTGAGAGGGACCCTGTGTTTTCTGTGTCAAGAGGAATGGACCTTGAGAGGCCCTGACTCAAAAGAAGGCAGGATTTCCCTTCAGTGGCTTAAATTCAGGCTTGTCTTTCAGCTAACAAGATGAAGGAATATCTGAATTCCCTGTGGAGAACGTAGAAAAAGCCGTAGGTCTCCGCCTCATCTGGACAGGGGGAATCACATCCCTTTGACACCTCGAGAGGCACACGCAATTCAATGCTTCAAAAGTTGATGATGCCTGACTCTTTTTGAAAATGGATAGGAATCCCAATATCACTGTTCCAACTAGGAAGTGAACCTCGGTCTCCTGTCTCACGTCCAGAAGTGTCCGTATTGTCCTGCCAAGCGTAGTTTAGATTCCTGAGGCGTCCATTGTAACTAGATTGGAGTCCTGACTTCGCTGAACAAACAAAAGTTTTTAATGGCTACCCCCGCCTTACCTCGAGAATATACCCCAAGTTCCCTCCGCAACTCGAGAAAAATTATGAGACTTACCGATCGCTCAGAGATGAGGCCTGATTCCCGTGCACTGCGTGCAGAGCAATTCCTTGTTCCATCAAACAGGGAAGGAGCCTTGATTTGCTTGATGGAACTACAGAGAGTCCCCCAAATTCCTCACAAGTCTAGAAGAACACTGATGTCACCGCAGGAAAGTGACATAGCTCGGGGTAGCCCAAATCAACTCGAGATTGAGCCCGATTCCCCTGCATTGGCTCCAGAGCAATTCCCTGTTCCCCATCATACAAGACAAGTGGCTTGACTTTCTTTAGGCAACTACCGAGATTCCCTGAGACACACATCTCAAGTCTATAGGAACACCAATTTCAGCACAGAAACTCGAGGAAAGCTCCAGGAACCCCACATCATCTCGAGAAGAGAGCTGATTCCCAGGATTCTATTTATCAGGTAGGCCAACTTTCCACAAGGACTTCAAGAGGAGCCTTCCCTCAATAATTGGTATGTGAGAGGGACATTGAGTTTGCTGCCTCAAGTGGAGTGGATACTGAGATTCCCTGACTAGAATTAAGGTCAGATTTCCCTGAAGTGGCTTGAATGCAGGCTCGTCTTGCATCTCACAAGATGAAGGGATGTCTGAATTTTCTGTGGAGACCCTAGAGAAAACCCTAGGTCTCAGCCTCATCTGGACAGGGGGCCTCACATCCCTTGACACCTCGGGAGGCTCGTGGAGTTCCATGCTTCAAATGGTGACGAGGCCTGACTTTTCTTGAAAATTAATAGGAATCCCAATATCTCTGTGAAAACTAGAAAGGGATGCTTGGTCTCCTGTCTCACCTCCAGAAGCGTGTGTATCATCCTGCCAAGCCCAGTTTAGATTCCTGAGGTGTCCATCATAATTAGACAGGAATACTGACTTCGCTGAACAAAGTGGAGTCTTGAATGGCCATCCCCACTGTAACTGGAGAATATACCCCAGGTTCCTTCCGCAACTAGAGAAATCGCAGGAGACATCCCCCTCGCCGGGAGATGAGGCTCGATTCCTCTGCATTGCATGCAGAGAAATCCTGTATTCCCAATTCAAACACGTAAGGAGCCTCGATTTTCTTGATGGAAAATCAGAGAGTCCCCAAGAACCCTGTCACAAGACGAGATGAACACTGATGTCACCTCAGGAATGCAAAATAGCTCGGTGTACCCCAAATCAACTCGAGATGAAGCCCATTTCCCCTTCATTGGCTCCATAGCTATCCTGTGTTCCACAGCATACAGTACAAGTGGCTTGACTTCCTTGAGGAAATTACAGAGATTCCCTGAGACACCCGTTTCAAGTCTATATGAATATTAACTTAAGTACAGCACCTCGGGCAAATGTCCATGCACCCCATATCATCTCAAGATGACAGCTGATTCCCTGTCATTGACTGAAGAGGTGAGCCAACTTTCCACAAGCACCTCAAGTGGAGTTTTCCCTCAGCAAGAGGTATGTGAGAGGGGCCCTGTGTTTTCTGTCTCAAGAGGAATATACCACGAGAAGCCCTGACTCAAAAGAAGGCCGGATTTCCCTGCAGTGGCTTAAATTCAGGCTTGTCTTTCAGCTCACAAGATGAAGGTATGTCTGAATCCCTTGTGGAGACCCTAGAGAAAGCCGTAGTTCCCACCTCATCTGGACAGGGGGAATCACATCCCTTTGACACCTCGAGAGGCACACGGAATTTCAATGCTTCAAAAGGTGACAATGCCTGACTCTTTTTGCAAATGGATAGGAATCCCAATATCACTGTTCCAACCAGAATGTGAAACTCGGTCTCCTGCCTCACCTCCAGAAGCGTCCGTATTGTCCTGCCAAGCAAAGTTTAGATTCCTGAGGTGTCCATCGTAACTAGATAGGAGTCCTTACATCTCTGAAGAAACAAAAGTTTCTAATGGCTACCCACGCCGTAACTCGAGAACATACCCCTTTTTCCCGCCGCATCTCGAGAAAATCCATGAGACTTCCCGCTCCCTGAAAAATGAGGCCCGATTCCCCTGAAATGCGAGCAGAGCAATTCATTGTTCCAATCAAAGAGGGAAGGAGCCTTGATTTGCTTGATGGAATTACAGAGAGTCCCCCAGAAATCCCTCACAAGTCTAGAAGAACACTGATGTCACGGCAGGAATGTGACATAGCTCGGGGTAGCCCAAATCAACTCGATATTAAGCCTGATTCCCATGCATTGGCTCCAGCGCAATTCCCTGTTCCCCATCAGACACGACAATTGGCTTGACTTCCTTTTGGCAACTACCGAGATTCCCTGAGACACATGTCTCAGGTCTATAGGAACACCAATTTCAGCACAGGAACTCGAGGAAAACTCCATGCACCCCATATCATAGCAAGAAGAGAGCTGATTCCCAGAATTCTATTGAACAGGCAGGCCAACTTTCCACAACCACCTCAAGAGGAGCCTTCCCTCAGCAATAGGTATGTGAGAGGGACCCTGAGTTTGCTGCCTCAAATGGAATGGATACCGAGATTCCCTGACAAAAATAAGGTCGGATTTCCCTGAAGTGGCTTGAATGCACGCTTGTCTTTCCTCTCACAAGATGAACGGATGTCTGAATCCTCTTAGAGACCCTAGAGAAAAGCCTAGTTACGGGCCTCATCTGGACAGGGGGCCTCACCTCCCTTGACACCTCAAGAGGCTCGTGGATTTCAATGCTTCAAAAGGTGAAGAGGCCTGACTCTTCTTGAAAATTGATAGGAATCCCAATGTCTCTGTGGAAACTAGGAAGGGATGCTTGGTCTCCCAACTCAATTCCAGAAGCGTCTGTATTATCCTGCCAAGCCTAGTTTACATTCCTGAGGTGGCTGTTGTAACTAGACAGGAGTCCTGACTTTGATGAACAAAGTGGAGTTTCGAATGGCCATCCCTGCTGTAACTCGAGAATATACCCCAGGTTCCTGCCGCAACTCGAGAAATCCCATGAGACATCCCCCTCGCCGGGAGATGAGGCTCGATTCCCCTGCATTGCCTGCAGAGCAATCCCGTATTCCCAATCAAACCCGTAAGGAGCCTCGATTTTCTTGATGGAACACCAGAGAGTCCCCAAGAACACTGTTGCAACATGAGATGAACACTGATGTCACCTCAGGAATGCAAAATAGCTCGGTTTACCCCAAATCAACTCCAGATGAAGCCCATTTCCCCTTCATTGGCTCCATAGTTATCCCATGTTCCACAGCATACAGTACAACTGGCTTGACTTCCTTGAGGAAACTACAGAGATTCCCTGAGACACCCGTCTCAAGTCTATATGAATATTAATTTCAGTACAGCAGCTCGAGGAAATCTCCATGCACACCTTATCATCTCAAGATGAGAGCTGATCCCCTGTCTTTGACTGAAGAGGTGAGCCAAATTTCCACAAGCACCTCAAGTGGAGTTTTTCTCAGCAATAGGTATGTGAGAGGGACCCTCTGTTTTCTGTCTCAAGTGGCATGGACTGAGAGAGGCCCTGACTCAAAAGAAGGCCAGATTTCCCTGCAGTGGCTTAAATTCAGGCTCGTCTTTCAGCTCACAAGATGAAGGGATGTCTGAGTCCTCTGTGGAGATCCCAGAGAAAGCCTTAGGTCTCCGCCTCATCTGGACAGAGGGAATCACATCCCTTTGACACCTCGAGAGGCACACGGAATTCAATGCTTCAAAAGGTGACGATGCCTGACTCTTTTTGGAAATGGATAGGAATCCCAATATCACTGTTCCGAATAGAAACTGAACCTTGGTCTCCTACCTCACCTCCAGAAGTGTCCGTATTGTCATGCCAAGCGTAGTTTAGATTCCTGAGGTGACCATTGTAAGTAGACAGGAGTCGTGATGTCGCTGAACAAACAAAAGTTTCTAATGGCTACTCCAGCCGTCACTAGAGAACATAGCCCAGGTTCCCACCGGAACTCGAGAAACACCATGGGACTTCCCTCTCGCTGAGAGATGAGGCCCGATTACCCTCCATTGTATGCAGAGCAATTCCTTGTTCCCAATTAAACAAGTAAGGAGCCTTGAATTGATTGATGGAGCTACAGAGAGTCGCCCAGAAATCCCTCACAAGTCTAGAAGAACACTGATGTCACCGCAGGAATGTGAAATAGTTTGGGGTAGCCCAAATCAACTCAAGATTAAGCCCGATTCCCCTGCATTGGCTCCAGAGCAATTCCCTGTTCCCCATCATACACGGCAAGTGGCTTGACTTCCTTTAGGCAACTACCGAGATTCCCTGAGACACACGTCTCAAGTCTATAGGAACACCAATTTCAGCACGGGAACTCGAGGAAAGCTCCATGCACTCCATATTGTCTCGAGAAGAGAGCTGATTCCCAGGATTCTATTTAAGAGGATGGCCAAATTTCCACAAGCACCACAAGAGGAGCCTTCCCTCAGCAATAGGTATGTGAGAGGGATCCTGAGTTTGCTGCCTCAAGTGGAGTGGATACCGAGATGCCCTGACTCGAAAGAAGGTCGGATATCCTTGCAGTGACTTGAATGCAGCCTCGTCTTTCATCTCACAAGATAAAGGGATGTCTGAATCTTCTGTGCAGTCCCTTGAGAAAGCCGTAGGTCCCCGCCTCATCAGGACACAGGGCCTCACATCCCCTGACACCTCCAGAGCCGGGCCCAGATCAATACTTCCAAAGGTGACGATGCCTGACTCTTCTTGAAAATTGATAGAAATCCCAATATCACTGTGCCAACTAGAAAGGGATGCTTTGTCTCCTGCCTCACCTCCAGAACTGTTCATAAGTTCTTGCCAAGCCTAGTTTAGATATCTCACGTGGCCGTAGTAACTAGACAGGAGTCCGTACCTCATTGAACATACTCGAGTTTCGAAGGGCAAACCCCGCCGTAATTCGAGAATATACCCCAGGTTTCTGCCACAATTCGAGAAAACCCAGGATACTTCCCCCTCACCGTGAGATGAGGCCTGATTCCCCAGTATTTGCGGCAGAGCAATTTCGTGTTCCCAATCAAACACGTAAGGGGCCTCAATTTGCTTGACGGAACTCTAGAGAGTCCATCAGAACACCCTCACATGTCTAGAAGGACACTGATGTCACTGCACGAATGTGAAACAGCATGGTGTAGTCCAAATTAACATGACATTACACCTGATTCCCCTGCATTGGCTCCAGAGCAATTCCCTGTTCCCCATCATACACCACAAGTGGCTTGACTTCCTTTAAGCAACTACCGAGATTCCCTGAGACACACGTCTCAAGTCTATAGGAACACAATTTCAGCACAGGAACTCGAGGAAAGCTCCATGCACCCCATATCGTCTCTAAAAGAGAGCTGATTCCCAGGATTCTATTGAAGAGATTGGCCAACTTTCCACAAACACCTCAAGAGGAGTCTTCCTTCAGCAATAGGTGTGAGAGGGACCTGAGTTTGCTGCCTCAAGTGGAGTGGATACCAAGATGCCCTGACTAGAAACAAGGTTGGATTTCCCTGAAGTGGCTTGAAAGCAGGCTCGTCTTTCATATCACAAGATGAAGGGATGTCTGAATCCCCTGTGGAGACCCTAGAGAAAACCCTAGTTCCCCGCCTCATCTGGACAGGGGGCCTCACATGACTTGACACATCGAGAGACCCAGGGAGTTCAATGTGTCAAAAGGTGATGACACCTGACTCTTCTTGAAAATGGATAGGAATTCCAATATCTCTGGGGAAACTAGAAAGGGAAGCTTGGTCTCCACCTCACCTCCAGAAGCGTCTGTATTATCCTGCCAAGCCCAGTATAGATTGCTGAGGTTTGCATCATAACTAGACAGGAGTCCTGTCTTCGCTGAACCAAGTGGAGTTTCGAATGGCCATCCCCACTGTAACTCGAGAATATACCCCAGGTTCCTGCCGCACATCGAGAAATCTCATGAGACATCCCCCTCACCAGGAGATGAGGCTCTATTCCCCTGCATTGCATACAGAACAATCCCATGTTCAAAATCAAACATGTGAGGAGTCTCGATTTTCTTGATGGAACACCAGAGAGTCAACAAGAACACTGTCACAAGACAAGATGAACACTGAAGTCACCTCAGGAATGCAAAAGAGCTCGGTGTACCCCAAATCAACTCGAGATGAAGCACATTTCCCCTTCATTGGCTCCATAGCTATCCCGTGATCCACATGATACAGTACAAGTGTCTTGACTTCTTACAAAACTACAGAGATTACCTGAGTCACCTGTCTCAAGTCTTTATGAATATTAATTTCAGTACAGGAACTTGAGGAAATCTCCATCCACCCCATATCTTCTCAAGATGAGAGCTGATTCCCTGTCTTTGATTGAAGTGGTGAGCCAAATTTCCACAAGCACCTCAAGAGGAGTTTTCCCTCCGTAATTGGTATGTGAGAGGGACCCTGTGTTTTTTCTCTCAAGTGGAATGGAACCCGAGAGGACCTGACTCAAAAGAAGGCTGGATTTTCCTGCAGTGGCTTAAATTCAGGCTCGTCTTTCATCTCACAAGATGAAGGCATGTCTGAATCCCATGTGGAGACCCTCGAGAAAGTCATAGGTCTCTGCCTCATTTGGATAGGGGGAACCACATCCCTTTGACACCTCGAGAGGCACACGGAATTCAGTGCTTCAAAATGTGACGATGCCTAACTCTTCTTGAAAATGGATAGGAATCCCAATATCACTGTTCCAACTAGAAAGTGAAACTCAGTCTCCTGCGTCACCACCAGAAGCGTCCATATTGTCTTGCCAAGCGTAGTTTAGCTTGCTGAGGTGTACATTGTAACTAGACAGGAGTCCTGACGTCACTGAACAAACAAAAGTTTTTCATGGCTACCCCCTCCGTAAGTTGAGAACATACCCCAGGTTCCCGTGGCAATTCGAGAAAAAACATGAGACTTCCTGCTCACTGAGAGATGAGGCCCGATTGCACTGCATTGCATGCAGAGCAATTCCTTGTTCCCAATCAAACAGGTAAGGAGTCTTGATTTGCTTGACGAATCTGCAGAGAGTCCCCCAGAAATCCCTCACAAGTCTAGAAGGACACTGATATCACCGCAGCAATGTGAAATAGCTCGGTGTAGCCAAAATCAACTCGAAATGATGACCAATTTCTCTGCATTCGCTTCAGAGAAATCCCCCGTTCACCATCATACAGGACAAGTGGCTTGACTTCCTTTGGGCAACTCCACAGATTCCCTGAGACACCCGTCTCAAGTCTATAGGAACACCAATTTCAGCACAGGAACTCGAGGAAATCTCCATGCATCCCATATCGTCTCAAGAAGAGAGCTGAATCCCAAGAATCTTTTGAAGACGTAGGCCAACTTTCCCCAAGCACCACAAGAGGAGCCTTCACTCAGCAATAGGTATGTGAGAGGGACCCTGAGTTTGCTGCCTCAAGTGGAGTGGATACCGAGATGCCATGACTCGAAAAAAGGCTGGATATCCTTGCAGTGGCTTGAATGCAAGCTCGTCTTTCATCTCACAAGATAAAGGGATGTCTGAATGTTCTGTGCAGTCCCTAGAGAAATCCCTAGGTCCCGGCCTCATCAGGATACAGGGCCTCAAATCCCTTGACACATCCAGAGCCTTGCCCAGATCAATACTTCAAAAGGTGACGATGTCTGACTCTTCTTGAAAATTTATAGGAATCCCAGTATCACTGTGCCAACTAGAAAGGGACGCTTGGTCTTCTGTCTCACTTCCACAAGTGTTCATATTGTCTTGCGAAGCCTAGTTTAGAAACCTCAGGTGGCCGTGGTAACTAGACAGGAGTCCTTATGTTGTTGAACAAACTCGAGTTTCAAATAGTCATCCCCGCCGTAATTAGAGAATATAACCCAGGTTCCTGCCGCAACTCGAGAAAACCCAGGAGACTTCTCCCTCGCCGTGAGATAAGGCCCGATTCCCCTCTATTGGCTGCAGAGCAATTCCGTGTTCCCAATTAAACATGTAAGGAGCCTAAATTTGCTTGACGGAACTCTAGAGAGTCCCTCAGAACACCCTCACATGTCTAGAAGAACACTGATGTCACCGCAGGAATGTGAAACAGCATGATATAGCCCAAATTAACATGAGATTGCACCTGATTCCCCTGCATTGGCTCCAGAGCAATTCCCTGTTCCCCATCATACACGACAAGTGGCTTGACTTCCTTTAGGCAACTACCAAGATTCCCTGAGACATACGTCTCAAGTCTATAGGAACACCAATATCAGCACAGGAACTCGAGGAAAGATCCATGCATCCCATATCGTGTCGAGAAAAGAGCTGATTCCCAGGATTTTATTGAAGAGGATGGCCAACTTTCCACAAGCACCACAAGAGGAGCCTTTCCTCAGCAATAGGTATGTGAGAGGGACCGTGACTTTGCTGCCTCAAGTGGAGTGTATACTGAGATGCCCTGACTAGAAACAAGGTCGGATTTCCCAGAACTGGCTTGAATGCAGGCTCGTCTTTCATCTCACAAGATGAAGGAATGTCTGAATTTCCTGTGAATACTCTATAAAAAACCCTAGATCCCTGCCTCATCTGGACAGGTGGCCTCACTTCCCTTGACACCTCAAGAGGCTCGTGGAGTTCAATGCTTCAAAAGGTGACGAGGCCTGACGCTTCTTGAAAATGGATAGGAATCCCAATATCAGTGTTCCAACTAGAGAGTGAACCTCGGTCTCCTGCCTCACCTCCAGAAGCGTCCGTAGTATCCTGCGAAGCATAGTTTAGTTTCCTGAGGTTTCCATCGTAACTAGACAGGAGTCCTGATGTCGCTGAACAAACAAAACTTTTTAATGGCTACCCCCACCATAACTCGAGAACATACCCCAGGTTCCCGCCGCAACTCGATAAAAACCATGATATTTCCTGCTCGCAGAGAGATGAGGCCCAATTCCCTGGCATTGCTTGCAGAGCAATTCCTTGTTACCAATCAAACAGGTAAGGAGCCTTGATTTGCTTGATGGAACTACGGAGGGTCCCCCAGAAATCCCTCACAAGTCTAGAAGAACACTGATGTCATCGCAGGAATGTGAAATATCTCGGGGTAGCCCAAATCAACTCGAGATTAAGCCTGATTCAACTTCATTGGCTCCAGAGCAATACCCTGTTCCCCATCATACAGTACAAGTGGCTTGACTTCCTTTAGGCAACTACCGAGATGCCCTGAGACACCTGTCTCAAGTCTATAGGAACACCAATTTCAGCACAGGAACTCGAGATAATCTCCATGCACCCCATGTCATTTCGAGAAGAGAGCTGATTCCCAGGATTCTATTGAAGAGGTTGGCCAACTTTCCACAAGCACCTCAAGAGGAGCCTTCCCTCAGCAATCGGTATGTGAGAAGGACCCTGACTTTGCTGCCCAAAATGTAGTGTATACCAAGATGCCCTGTCAAGAAACAATGTTGGATTTCCCTGAACTGTCTTGAATGCAGGCTCGTCTTTCATTTCACAAGATGAATTAATGTCTGTATCCCCTGTGGATACCCTAGAAAAAACTCTAGTTCCCCGCCTCATCTGGACAGGTGACTTCACATCCCTTGATGAATTTAGGGGCCCGTGGAGTTCAACGCTTCAAAAGGTGATGAGGCCTGCTGCTTCTTGAAAATGGATAGGAATCCCAATGTCACTGTTCCAACTAGAAAGTGAACCTCGGTCTCCTGCCTCACCTCCAGAAGCGTATGTATTGTCCTGCCAAGCATAGTTTAGCTTCCTGAGGTGTCCATCGTAACTAGACAGGAGTCCTGATGTCGCTGAACAAACAAAAGTTTTTAATGGCTACCCCCGCCGTAAGTGGAGAACATACCCCAGGTTCCAGCCGCAACTCCAGAAAAACCCTGAGACTTCCTGCTTGCAGAGGGATGAGGCCGATTCCCCTGTTTTGCGTGCAGAGTAATTCCTTGTTCCCAATCAAACAGGTAAGGATCCTTGATTTGCTTGACAGAACTATAGAGAGTCCCCCAGAGATCCCTCACAAGTCTATAGGGACACTGATGTCACCGCAGGAACGTGAAATAGCTCGGTGCAGCCCAAATCAACTCCAAATGATGACTGATTCCTCTGCATTGGCTTCAGAGCAATCCCCCTTCCCCATTATACAGTGCAAGTGTCCCGACTTCCTTTGGGCAACTCCAGAGATTCCCTGAGACACACGTCTCAAATCTATAGGAACACCAATTGCAGCACAGGAACTCGAGGAAAGCTCCGTGCATACCGTATTGTCTCAAAAAGAGAGCTGATTCCCAGGATTCTTTTGAATAGGTAGGCCAACTTTCCGCAAGCACCTCAAGAGGAGCCTTCCCTCAGTAATAGGTATGTGAAAAGGACCCTGAGTTTGCTGCCTCAA
>SNSB01004296.1:16663-127866 GCA_012922965.1 Capreolus pygargus
TACCAATGAAACAGGTAAGGAGACTTGATTTGCTTGACGAAACTACAGAGAGTCCCCCAGAAATCCCTCACAAGTCTAGAAGGACACTGATGTCACCACAGGAATGTGAAAAATCTCGGTGTAGCCCAAATTTAATCAAAATGATGACCGATTCCCCTGCATTGGCTTCACAGCAATCCCGTTTCCCATCATACAGGACAAGTGGCTTGACTTCCTTTGGGAAACTCCAGAGATTCCCTGAGACACTCGTCTCAAGTCTATAGAAACACCAATTTCAGCACAGGAACTCGAGGAAAGCTCCATGGAAACCATATCATCTCGAAAAGTGAGCTGATTCCCATGATTCTATTGAAGAAGTAGGCCAACTTTCCCCCAGCACCTCAAGAGGAGCCTTCCCTCAACAATAGGTATGTGAGAGGGACCCTGAGTTTGCTGCCTCAAGTGGAGTGGATACCCAGATGCCCTGACTCAAAAGAAGGTCGGATTTCCTTGCACTGGCTTGAATGCAGGCTCGTTCTTCATCTCACAAGATAAAGGGATGTCTGAGTCTTCTGTGCAGTCCCTAGAGAAAGTCCTAGGTCCCCGCCTCATCAGGACACATGGCCTCACATCCCTTGACACCTCCACAGCCGGGCCCAGATCAGTATTTCAAAAGTTGACGATGACTGACTCTTCTTGCAAATTGATAGGAATCCCAATATCACTGTGCCAACTAGAAAGGGACGCTTGGTCTCCTGCCTCACCTCCAGAAGTGTTCGTATTGTCTTGCAAAACCTCATTTAGATATCTCAGGTGTCCATGGTAACTAGACAGGTGTCCTTACGTCATTGAACAAACGCGAGTTTCGAATGGCCATCCCCACCGTAATTCGAGAATATACCCCAGGTTCCTGCCACAACTCGAGAAAACCCTGGAGACTTCCCCCTCGCCGTGAGATGAGGCCTGTTTACCCTGTATTGGCTGCAGAGCAATTCCGTGTTCCCAATCAAACATGTAAGGAACCTCAATTTGCTTGACGGAACTCTAGAGAGTCCCCCAGAACACCCTCACATGTCTAGAAGGACACTGATGTCACCGCAGGAATGTGAAACTACACGGTGTAACTCAAATTAACATGAGATTACACCTGATTCCCCTGCATTGGCTCCAGAGCAATTCCCTGTTCCTCATCATACACGAAAAGTGGCTTGACTTCCTTTAGGCAACTACCGAGATTCCCTGAGACACACGTCTCCAGTCTATAGGAACACCATTTTCAGCACAGGATCTCCAGGAAAGCTACATGCACCCCATATCATCTCAAGATGAGAGCTGATTCCCTGTGTTTGACTGAAGAGGTGAGCCAACTTTCCACAAGCACCTCAAGGGGAGCCTTCCCTCAGCAATAGGTATGTGAGAGGGACCCTGAGTATGCTGCCTCAAGTGGAGTGTATACCAAGATGCCCTGACTAGAAACAAGGTCGGATTTCCCTGAACTGGCTTGAATGCAGATTCGTCTTTCATCTCAAAAAATGAAGGAATGTCTGAATCCCCTGTGGATACCCTAGAAAAAAGCCCTAGTTTCATGCCTCATCTGGACACGTGGCCTCACATCCCTTGACACTTCGAGAGGCCCGTGGAGTTCAATGCTTCAAAAAGTGACGAGGCCTGACGCTTCTTGAAAATGGATAGGAATACCAGTATCAATGTTCCAACGAGAAAGTGAACCTCGGTCTCCTGCCTCACCTCCAGAAGTGTCCGTATTGTCCTGCCAAGCATAGTTTAGTTTCCTGAGGTGTCCATTATAACTAGACAGGAGTTCTGACGTTGCTGAACAAACAAAAATTTTTAATGGTTACCCCCGCCACAAGTCGAGAATATACCCCAGGTTCCCGCCGGAACTCGAGAAAAACCATGAGACTTCCCGCTCGCTGAGAGATGAGGCCCGATTCCCTGCATTGCGTGCAGAGCAATTCCTTGTTACCAATCAAATAGGTAAGGAGCCTCAATTTGCTTCACGGAACTACAGAGAGTCCCTCAGAAATCCCTTACAAGTCTAGAAGAACACTGATGTCACCGCAGGAATGTGAAATAGCTTGGGGTAGCCCAAATCAACTCGAGATTAAGCCCAATTCCCCTGCATTGGCTCCAGAGCAATTCCCTGTTCCCCATCATACATGACAAGTGGCTTGACTTCCTTTAGGCAACTACCGAGATGCCTTGGGACACCCGTCTCAAGTCTATAGGAACTCCAATTTCAGCACAGGAACTTGAGGAAATCTCCATGCACCCCATATCATTTCGAGAAGAGAGCTGATTCCAAGGACACTATTGAAGAGGTTGGCCAACTTTCCACAAACACCTCAAGAGGAGCCTTCCCTCAGCAACAGGTATGTGAGAGGGACCCTGACTTTGCTGCCCCAAGTGGAGTGTATACAAAGATGCCCTGACAAGAAACAAGGTCGGATTTCCCTGAAGTGGCTTAAATGCAGGCTCATCTTTCATCTCACAAGATGAAGGAATGTCTGAATCCCCTGTGGATACCCTAAAAAAAACCATAGTTTCCCACCTCATCTGGTCAGTTTGCCTCACATCCCTTGAGAACTTGAGAGGCCCATGGAGTTCAACGCTTCAAAGGTGACAAGGCCTGATGCTTCTTGAAAAAGGATAGGAATCCCAATGTCACTGTTCCAACTAGAAAGTGAACCTCGTTCTCCTGCCTCACCTCCAGAAGCGTCCGTACTGTCCTGCCAAGCGTAGTTTAGTTTCCTGAGGTGTCCATCGTAACTAGACAGGAGTCCTGATGTCGCTGAACAAACAAAAGTTTTTAATGGCTACCCCCGCCGTGAGTCGAGAACATACCCCAGGTTCCCGCCGCAACTCGAGAAAAACCATGAGA
The DNA here is from genome assembly GCA_012922965.1 of Capreolus pygargus. Lineage (NCBI taxonomy): Eukaryota > Metazoa > Chordata > Mammalia > Artiodactyla > Cervidae > Capreolus > Capreolus pygargus. Next base: position 19,542 of record SNSB01004296.1, read on the forward strand.
CCTCCCGCTTGCAGAGAGATGAGGCCCGATTCCCCTGCATTGCGTGCAGAGCAATTCCTTGTTACCAATCAAACAGGTAAGGAGCCTTGATTTGCTTGACGGAACTACAGAGAGTCCCCCAGAAATCCCTCACAAGTCTAGAAGGACACTGATGTCACTGCAGGAATGTTAAATAGCTCGGTGTAGCCCAAATCAACTTGAAATGATGACAGATTCCCCTGCATTGGCTTCAGAGCAATCCCCCGTTCCCCATCATACAGGACAAATGGCTTGACTTCCTTTGGGCAACCACAAATTTCCCTGAGACACCCGTCTCAAATCTATAGGAACACCAATTACAGCACAGGAACTTGAGGAAAGCTCCATGCACCCCATATCATCTTGAGAAGAGAGCTGATTCCCAGGATTCTATTGAAGAGGTTGGACAACTTTCGAATAGCAACTCAAGAGGAGCCGTCCATCAGCAATAGGTATGTGAGAGGGACCCTGACTTTGCTGCCTCAAGTGGAGTGTATTCTGAGATACCCTGACTAGAAATAAGGTCGGATTTCCCTGAAGTGGCTTGAATGCAGGCTCGTCTTTCATCTCACAAGATGAAGGAATGTCTGAATACCCTGTGGATACCCTAGAAAAAACCCTAGTTCCCCGTCTCATCTGGACAGGGGGCCTTACATCCCTTGACACCTTGAGAGGCTCGTGGAGTTCAATGCTTCAAAAGGTGACGAAGCTTGACGCTTCCTGAAAATTGATAGGAATCCCAATATCTCTGTGGAAACTATCAAGGGATGCTTAGTCCCCCACCTCAACTCCAGACGCGTCTGTATTAATCTGCCAGGCCTAGTTTAGATTCCTGAAGTGTCCGTCATAACTAGGCAGGAGTCCTGAGTTTGCTGAACCAAGTGGAGTTTCGAATGGCCATTCCCGCTGTAACTCGAGAATATACCCCAGGTTCCTGCCGCAACTCAAGAAAACCCATGCGATTTCCCATTCGCCACGAGATGAGGCCCGATTCCCCTGCATTTCATGCAGAGCAATTCCATGTTTCCAATCAAACAAGTAAGAAGCTTTGATTTGCTTGAGGGAACTCCAGAGAGTCCCCAAGAACATTGTCACAAGACGAGAAGAACACTGATGTCAACTCAGGAAGGCAAAATAGCTCAGAGTACCCCAAATCAACTCGAGATAAAGCCCATTTCCCCTGCATTGGTTCAATAGCCATCCCGCATTCCACATTATACAAAACAAGTGGCTTGAATTCCTTTAGGAAACTCCAGAGGTTCCCTGAGACACCCATCTCAAGTGTAAAGGAACATCAATTTCAGTACAGCAACTCGAGGAAAGCTCCCTCCATGCACCTCATGTTGCCTCGAGATGAGAGCTGATTCCCTGTCTTCGACTTTAGAGGTAAGTAAAGTTTCCACAAGCACCTCAAGAGGAGTCTTCCCTCAGCAATATGTATGTGAGAGAGACCCTGTGTTTTCTGCCTCAAGTGGAATGGACCCCGAGATGCTCTGACTCAAAAGAAGGCCAGATTTCCCTGCAGTGGCTTAAAGGCAGGGTCGTCTTTCATCTCACAAAATGAATGAATGGCTGAATCCCCTGTTGAGACCTTAGAGAAAGCTCTAAACCTCTGCCTCATCTGAACAGGGGGCCACACATACCTTTGAAACCTCAAGAGGCGCACGGAGATCAGTGCTTCAAAAGGTGACGATGCCTGACTCTTCTTGAAAATTGATAGGAATCCCAATATCACTGTGGAAAGTAGAAAGGGACACTTGGTCTCCACACTCACCTCCAGAAGCGTTTGTATTGTTCTGCCAAGCCGAGTTTAGATTCCTGAGGTGTCCATCATAACTGGACAAGAGTTCTGACTTTGCTGAACAAACATGAATTTTGAATGGCCATCCCCGTCGTAACTCGAGAATATGCCCCAGGTTCCTACTGCAACTCGAGAAAACCCATGAGACTTCCCCCTCACCGAGAGATGAGGCCCAATTCCCCTGCATTGCCTGCAGAGCAATTCCGAATTCCCAATCAAACACAGAAGGAGCCTTGATTTGCTTGATGGACCTCCAGAGAGTCTCCAAGAACACATTCACAAGTCTAGGACACTGATGTCACGGCAGGAATGTGAAATAGCTCGGTGTAGCTCAAATCAAGTCGAAATGACACCCGATTCCCCTGCATTGGCTCTAAAATTCTTGTTTGTTCAGGGACGTCAGGACTCCTGTCTAGTAAAGAGGGACACCTCAGGAATCTAAACTAGGCTTGCCAGGACAATATGGACGATTCTGGAGGTGAGGCGGGAGACCGAGGGTCACTTTCTAGTTGGCACAGTGATATTGGGATTCCTATTAATTTTCAAGAAAAGTCAGGCATTGTCACCTTTTGAAGCATTTAACTCCACGCACCTCTCGAGGTGTCAAAGGGATGTGAGGACCTCTGTACAGATGAGGCGGAGATCTAGGGCTTTCCCTAGGGTCTCCACTGGGTATTCACACATCCCTTCATCTTGTGAGATGAAAGACGAGGGTGCATTTAAGGCACTGCAGGGAAATCCAGCCTTCTTTCAAGTCAGGGCATCTCTGGGTCCATTCCACTTGAGACAGAAAACACAGGGTCCCTCTAACATACCTATTGCTGAGAGAAAACTCTTTTTGAGGTGCTTGTGGAAAATTGGTTTACCTCTTCATTTGAAGTCAGGGAATCATCTCTCATCACGAGATGATATGGGGTGCATGGAGCTTTCCCTGAGTTGCTGTACTGAAATTGATGTTGCTCTTTACTTGAAACAGATGTCTCAGGAAATCTATGGAGTTTCCTATAGGAAGTCAAGCCATTTGTTTTGTAGGATGTGGAACACAGGATGGCTATGGAGCCAATGAAGGGGAAATGGGCTTCATCTCGAGTTGATTTGGGGTACACCAAGCTATTTTGCATTCCTGACGTGACATCAGTGTGCTTCTCATCTTGAGACAGTGTTCTTGGGGACTCTCTGGAGTTCCATCAAGCAAATCGAGGCTCCTTACGTGTTTGACTGGGAACACGGAATTGCTCTGCATGCAATGCAGGGGAATCGGGCCTCATCTCACGGCACGGGGTAGTTTCATGGGTTTTCTCGAGTTGCAGCAGGAGCCTGGGGTATATTTTTGAGTTACGGCAGGGATGGCCATTTGAAACTGGAGTTTGTTCACTGAATTTAGGACTCCTGTCTAGTTACGACGGACACCTCAGGAATCTAAACTAGGCTTGGCATGACAATACATACGCTTCTGGAGGTGAGGCAGGAAAGCAAGTGTCCCTTTCTTGTTTCCACAGTGATATTGGGATCCCTAGCAATTTTCAAGAAGAGTCAGCCATCGTCGCCTTTTGAAGCATTGAACTCCACACTCCTCTCGAGGTTTCAAGGGATGTGAGACCCCTGTCCAGAAGAGGCGGGGACCTATGGCTTTCTCTGTGGTCTCCACAGGCAATTCAGACATCCCTTCATCTTCTGAGATTAAAGACGAGCCTGCATTCAAGCCACTGCAGGGAAATACGACCTTCTTTTGAGTCAGGGCATCTCGGTATCCACTCCACTTTTGGCAGCAAACTCAGGGTCGGTCTCACATACCTCTTGCTGAGGGAAGGCTCCTCTTGAGGAGCTTGTGAAAAGTTGGCCTACCACTTCAATAGAATCCTGGGAATCATCTCTTTTCTCGAGATGATATTGGGAGCATGGAGCTTTGCTTGAGTTCCTGTGCTGAAATTGGTATTCCTATAGACTTGAGACGGGTGTCTCAGGGAATCTCTGGAGTTGCCTAAAGGAAGTCAAATCACTTGTCGTGTATGATGGGTAACACAGGATTGCTCTGGAGCCAATGCAGGGGAATCCGGCATCATCTCGAGTTGATTTTGGATACACCGTGCTATTTCACATTCCTGTGGTGACATCAGTGTTCTTCTAGACTTGTGAGGGTGTTTTTGGGGACTATCTGGGGTTCCATCAAGCAAATCAAGGCTCCTTCCCTGTTTGATTGGGAACACGGAATTGCTCTGCATGCAATGCAGGGAAATCGGTCCTCATTTCTAGGCAAGGGGAACTCTCATGGTTTTTCTCGAGTTGCGGCAGAAACCTGGGGTATATTCTTCAGTTACGGAGGGGATGGTCATTCGTGTTTGTTCAGCAATGTCAGGACTCCTGTCTAGTTATGATGCACACGTCAGGAATCTAAACTGGGATTGGCAGGACAATATGGATGCTTCTGGAGGTGAGGCGGGAGGTCGAGGGTTACTTTCTAGTTGGCACAGTGATATTGGGATTCCTATCAATTTTCAAAAAGAGTCAGGCATCCTCACCTTTTGAAGCCATGAACTCCACCCGCTTCTTGAGGTGTCAAAGGGATGTGAGGCCCCCTGTCTAGATGTGGGGGAGATCTATGGCTTTCTCTCGGTCTCCACAGGGGATTCAGACATCCCTTCATCTTGTGAGATGAAAGACGAGCCTGCATTTAAGCCACTGCATGGAAATCCGGCCTTCTTTCAAGTCATAGCCACTCAGGGCCCATTCCACTTGAGGCCAAAAACAGAGGGTCCCTCTCACCTACCTATTGCTGAGGGAAAACTCTTCTTGAGGTGCTTGTAGAAAGGTATCTTATGTCTTCAGTTTAAAACAGGGAATCAGCTCTCATCTCAAGATGATATGGGGTGCACGGAGCTTTCTTCGAGTTGCTGTACTGAAATTGATGATGTGAGGCCCCCTGTCCAGTTGAAGTGGAGACCTAGGGCTTTCCCTAGGGACTCCACAGGGGATTCAGACATCCTTTCATCTTGTGATATGAAAGACAAGCCGGCATTTAAGCCACTGCAGAGAAATCCGACCTTCTTTCTAGTCAGGGCATCTAGGGGTCCATTCCACTTGAAACAGAAAACACAGGGTACCGCAGACATACCTATTGCTGATGGAAAACTCCTCTTGAGGTGCTTGTGGAAATTGGCTTACCTCTTCAGTCGAAGACAGGGAATCAGTTCACATCTTGAGATTATATGGGGTGCATGGAGCTTTCCTCGAGTTGCCGTACTGAAATTGATGTTCCTCTAGACTTGAGACGGGTGTCTCAGGGAATCTCTGGAGTTTCCTAAAGGAAGTCAAGCCACTTGTTGTGTATGTCGAACGGGGGATGGCTCTGGGGCCAATGCATGGGAAATGGGCTTCATTTCATGTTGATTTGGGGTACTTGGAGCTATTTTGTGTTCCTAAGGTGACATCAGTGTTCTTCTCGACTTGTGACAGTTTTATTGGGGATTCTCTGGAGTTCCATCAAGCAAATCGAGTCTCCTTACGTGTTTGATTTGGAACACGGAATAGCTCTGCATGCAATGAAGGGGAATCAGGCCTTAACTCATGGCGAGGGGAAAGTCTCATGGGTTTTCTCGAGTTGTGACAGGAACCTGGGGTATATTCTCGAGTTACGGTGGGGATGGCCATTCGAGACTTGAGTTTCTTCAGCGAAGTCAGGAGTCCTGTCTAGTTACGACAGAAAACTCAGGAAACTCAACTAGGCTTGGCAGGACAATACAAATGCTTCTGGAGGTGAGGTGGGAGACCAAGCGTCCATTGCTAGTTGGGACAGTGATATTGGGATTCCTATCAATTTTTAAGAAGAGTCAGGCATCGACACCATTTGAAGCAGTGAAATTCGCATACCTCTCGAGGTAACAAGGGATGTGAGGCCCCCGTTCCAGATGAGGAGGGAACTTAGGGCTTTCTAGGGCGTCTCCACAGAGGATTCAGATATCCCTTCATCTTATGAGATGAAAGACGACACTGCATTCAAGCCATTGCAGGGAAATCTGACGTTCTTTCGAGACAGGGCATCTCGGTATGCACTCAGTGTGAGGCAGCACACTCAGGGTAACTCTGACTCTTGTTGAGGGAAGGCTCCTCTTGAGGTGCTTGTGGAAAGTTGGCCTACATCTTCTATAGAATCCTGGAAATCAGCAGTCTTCTCGAGAAAATATGGGGTGCATGGAGCTTTCCTTGAGTTCTTGTGCTGAAATTGGTGTTCTATAGACTTAAGACGGGTGTCTCAGGGAATCTCTGGGGTTGCCTAAAGGAAGTGAAGTCACTTGTCGTGCATGACGGGGAATGAGGGATTGCTCTGGAGACAATGCAGGAGAATCAGTCGTCATCTCGAGTTGATTTGGGCTACACCAAGCTATTTTACATTCCTGCCGTGACTTCAGTGTCCTTCTAGAATTGTGAAGGTGTTCTTGGGGACTCTCTGGAGTTCTGTAAAGCAAATCAAGGCTCCTTATTTTTTTGATTGGGAACACAGAATTGCTCTGCACCCAATGCAGGGGAATCGGGCCTCATTCTCAGCGAGGGGGAAGTCTCACGGTTTTTCTCTAGTTATGGCGGGAATCTGGGGTATATTCTTGAGTTACCGTGGGGATGGCCATTCAAAACTTGTATTTGTTCAGCAATGTTAGGACTCCTGTCTAGTTACGAGGGACACCTCAGGAATCTAAACTAGGCTTGGCAGGGCAATATGAACGCTTCTGGAGGTGAGGCGGGAGACCGAGGGTCACTTTCTAGTTGGTATACTGGTATTGGGATTCCTATCCATTTTCAAGAAGAGAAAGGCATCATCACCTTTTGAAGCACTGAATTTCGTGTGCCTCTCGAGGTGTCAAAGGGATGTGAGGCCGCTGTCCAGATGAGGCGGAGACCTACGGCTTTGTCTAGGGTCTTCACAGGGGATTCAGACATGCCTTCATCCTGTGAGATGAAAGAGGAGCCTGAATTTAAGCCACTGCAGGGAAATCCGGCCTTCTCTTGAGTCAGGGCCTCTCGGGGTCCATTCCACTTCAGACAGAAAAAACAGAGTCCCATTCACATACCTATAGCTGAGGGAACACTCCTCTTGAGTTGCTTGTGGAAAGCTGGCTCACCTCTTCAGTCAAAGACAGGGAATCAGCTCTCATCTTGAGATGATATGGGGTGCATGGAGCTTTCCTCGAGTTCCTGTGCTGAAATTGGTGTTCCTATAGACTTGAGACGTGTGTCTCAGGGAATCTCCTTAGTTGCCTAAAGGAAATCAACCCATTTGTCATGTATGATGGGGAACAGGAAATTTCTCTGGAGCCAATGCAGGGGAATCGGGCATAATCTCGAGTTGATTTGGGCTACACCGTGCTATTTCACATTCCTGCGGTGACATCTGTGTCCTTCTAGACATGTGAGTGTGTTCTGAGGAACTCTCTAGAGTTCTGTCAAGCAAATTGAGGCTTCTTACGTGTTTGATTGGGAACATGGAATTGCTCTGCACCCAATGCAGGGGAATCGGGCCTCATCTCGTGGCTAGGGGGACGTCTCATGGTTCTTTTCGAGTTGCGGCAGGAACCTGGGGTATATTCTCGAGTTACACCAGGGATGGCCATTCGAAACTCCAGTTGCTTCAACGAAGTCAGGACTCCTGTCTAATTATGACGGATACCTCAGGAATCTAAACTAGGCTTGGCAGGATAATACAGACGCTTCTGGAGGTGAGGTGGGAGACCAAGCATCCCTTTCTAGCTTCCACAGGGATATTGGGATTCTGATCAATTTTCAAGAAAAGCCAGGCCTCGTCACCTTTTGAAACACTGAACTCCATAAGCCTCTCAAGGTGTGAAAGTATATGAGGCCCTCTGTCCAGAAAAGGCGTGGAACTATGGTCTTCTCTAGGGTCTCCACAGGGTATTGGGACATCCCTTCATCATGTGAGATGAAAGACGAGCCTGCATTCAAGCCACTTCAGGGAAATCCGACCTTATTTCTAGTCAGGGCATCTTGGTATCCACTCCACTTGAGGTAGCACAATCAGGGTCCCTCCCACATACCTATTGCTGAGGGAAGGCTCCTCTTGAGGTGCTTATGGAAAGGTGGCCTACCTGTTAAATTGAATCCTGGGAATCAGCTCTCTTCTCGAGATGATATGGGGCACATGGAGCTTTCCTTGAGTTCCTGTGCTAAAATTGGTGTTCCTATAGACTTGAGACGTGTGTCTCAGGGAATCTCGGAAGTTGCCTAAAGGAAGTCAAGCCACTTGTGGTGTATGATGGGGACATGGAATTGCTCTGGAGTCAATGCAGGGGAATTGGGCATAATCTCAAGTTTATTTGGGATACCCTAAGCTATTTCACATTCCTGCAGTGACATCACTGTCCATCTAGACCTCTGAGGGTGTTCTGAGGGACTCTCTAGAGTTCCGTCAAGCAAATTGAGGCTCCTAACGTGTTTGATTGGGAATACGGAATTGCTCTGCAACCAATGCAGGGGAATCCAGCCTCATCTGGCGGCAAGGGGGAAGTCTCCTCTGTTTTCTCGAGTTGCGGTAGGAACCTGGGGTATATTCTCGAGTTATGGCGGGTTGGCCATTCGAAACTCGAGTTTGTTCAATGGCGTAAGGACTTCTGTCTAGTTACGATGGGCGGCTGAGAAATCTAAACTAGGCTTGGCAAGACGATACGAACACTTCTGGAGGTGAGGCGGGAGACCAAGCTTCCCTTTCTAGTTGGCACGGTGATATTGGGATTCCTATCAATATTCAAGAAGAGTCAGCCATCGTCCCTTTTTGAAGCATTGAACTGGGCCCACCTCTGGAGGTGTCAAGGGATGTGAGTCCCTGTGTCCTGCTGAGGCGGGGACCTAGGGCTTTCTCTAGGGACTGCACAGAAGATTCAGACATCCCTTTATTTTGTGAGATGAAAGACGAGCCTGCATTCAAGCCACTGCAAGGAGATCCAACCTTCTTTTGAGTCAGGGCATCTCGGTATCCACTCCACTTGAGGCAGCAAGCTCAGGGTCCCTCTCACATACCTATTGCTGAGGGAAGGCTCCTCTGGAGGTGCTTGTATAAAGTTGGCCTACCTCTTCAATAGAATCCTTGGAATCAGCTCTCTTTTCGAGATGATATGATGGGCATGGAGCTTTCCTCGAGTTCCTGTGCTGAAATTGGTGTTCCCAAAAACATGAGAAGCGTGTCTCAGGGAATCTCTGGAGTTGCCCAAAGGAAGTCAAGCCACTTCTCCTGTATGATGGGGAATGGGGGATTGCACTGAAGCCAATGCAGGTGAGTTGGTCCACATTTCGAGTTGACTTGGGTTACCCCGAGCTATTTCATATACTTTCGGTGACATCAATGTCTATCTAGACTTGTGAGGGATTTCTGGGGGACTCTCTGTATTTCCCTCAAGCAAATCAAGGCTCCTTATCTATTTGATTGGAAACAAGGAATTACTCTGCATGCAATGCAGGGGAATCGGGCCTCATCTCTTGGCGAGGGGGAAGTCTCATGGTTTTTCTCGAGTTTCATTGGGAACCTGGGGTATATTCTCGAGTTACCATGGGGGTAGCCATTAAAAAATTTTCTTTGTTCAGTGAGGCCAGGACTCCTGTCTAGTTACGATGGATACCTCAGAAATCTAAACTAGGCTTGGCAGGACAATATGGACTCTTCTGGAGGTGAGGCTGGAGACCGAGGTTCACTTTCTAGTTGGCACAGTGATGTTGGGATTCCTATCCATTTTCATGTAGAGTCAGGCATCATCACCCTTTGAAGCATTGAATTCCGAGTGCCTCTCGAGGTGTCAAAGAGATGTGAGGCCCCTGTCCAGAAGACGCTGACACCTACGGCTTTCTCTAGGGTCTCCACAGGGTATTCAGACATGCCTTCATCTTGTGAGATGAAAGATGAGCCTGAATTCAAGCCATTGCAGGGAAATACTGCCTTCTTTTGAATTAGTGCCTCTCGGCGTCCATTCCACTTGAGACAGAAAACACAGGGTCCCTCTCACATACCTATTGCTGAGGGAAAACTCCTCTTGAGGTGCTTGTGGAAAGTTGGCTCACCTCTTCAGTCAAAGACAGAGAATCAGCTCTCATCTTGAGACAATATGGGGTGCATGAAACTTTCCTTGAATTGCTCTACTGAAATTAATATTCATATAGACTTGAGACAGCTGTCTCAGGGAATCTCTGTAGTTTCCTAAATGAAGTCAAGCCACTTGTTCTGTATGGTGTGGCACAAGAAATAGCTATGGAGCTAACGAAGGGGAAATGGGCTTCATCTCGAGTTGATTTGGGGTAAACCGAGCTATTTTGCATTCCTGACGTGACATCAGTGTTCATCTCGTCTTGTGACAGTGTTCCTGGGGACTCTCTGGTGTTCCATTAAGAAAATTGAGGTTCCTTACATGTTTGTTTGGGAACACGGGATTGCTCTGCATGCAATGCAGGGGAATCGAGCGTCTTCTCCCGGCGAGGGGAATGTCTCATGGGATTTATCGCGTTGCCGCAGGAACCTGGGGTATATTCTCGAGTTACAGCTGGGATGGCCATTCGAAACTCCACTTTGTTCAGCGAAGTCAGGACTCCTGTCTAGTTACTACAGACAACTCAGGAAGCTAAATTAGGCTTGGCAGGATAATATAGATGCTTCTGGAGGTGAGGTGGGAGATGAAGCGCCCCTTTCTAGTTTCCACAGAGATATTGGGATTCGTATCAATTTTCAACAAGAGTCAGGCCTCGTCACCTTTTGAAGCACTGAACTTTGCAGGCCTCTCGGGTGTCAAGGCATGTGATGCCTCCTGTCCAGATGAGGTGGGGAACTAGGGTTTTCTCTAGGGTCTCCACAGAGTATTCAGACATCCTTTCATCTTATGAGATGAAAGACGAGCCTGCATTCAAGCCACTTCAGGGAAATCCAGCCTTCTTTTGAGTCAGGGCCTCTAGGGAACCATTCCACTAGAGACAGAAAACACACAATCCCTCTCACATACCTATTGCTGAGGGAAAACTCCTCTTGAGGTGCTTGAGGAAACATGGCCTAAATCTTCAATAGAATCCTGGGAAACAGCTCTCTTCTTGAGATGATATGGGATGCATGGAGCTTTCCTCGAGTTCCTGTGCTGAAATTGGTGTTCCTATAGACTTGAGACGTGTGTCTCAGGGAATCTCGGTAGTTGCCTAAGGGAAGTCAACCAATTTTCGTCTATGATGGTCACAGTGAATGGCTCTGGAGCCAATGCATGGGAATCAGGCATAAGCTTGAGTTGATTTGGGCTACACTGTCCAATTTCACATTCCTGCGGTGACATCAGTGTCCTTCTAGACATGTGAGGTTGTTCTGGGGGACTCTCTACTGTTCCGGAAAGGAACCTGAGGATCCTTACATGGTTGATTGGTAACACAGAATTGCTCTGCACCCAATGCAGGGGAATCGGACCTCAACTGGCAGCGAGGGGAAAATCTCCTGAGTATTCTTGAGTTGCAGCAGGAACCTGGGGTATATTCCCGAAGTACGGCGGGGATGGCCATTCGAAACTCAAGTGTGCTCAACGACGTAAGGACTCCTGTCTAGTTACGACAGCCACCTGAGGAATCTAAACTAGGCTTCGCAAGACAATACGAACACTTCCGGAGGTGAGGAGGGAGACCAAGCGCACCTTTCTAGTTGGCACAGAGATATTGGGATTCCTATCAATTTTCAAGAAGAGTCAGGCATCGTCACCTTTTGAAGCACTGAACTGGGCCCACCCCTGGATGTGTAAAGGGATGTGAGGCCCTGTGTCCTGATGAGGCGGGGACCTAGGGCTTTCTCTAGGGATTGCACAGAAGATTCAGACATCCCGTTATCTTTTGAGATGAAAGACGAGCCTGAATTCAAGCCACTGCAAGGAAATCTGACATTCTTTTGAGTCAGGGCATCTCGGTATCCACTCCACTTGAGCAGCAAACTCAGGGTCCCTCTCACATACCTATTGCTGAGGGAAGGCTCCTCTTGAGGTTCTTGTGGAAAGTTGGCTTACCTCTTCAATAGAATCCTTGGAATCCGCTCTCTTCTCGAGACAATATGGGGTGCATGGAGCTTTCCTAGAGTTCCTGTGCTGAAATTGGTGTTCCTATAGACTTGAGACAGATGTCTCAGGGAATCTTTGGAGTTTCTCAAAGGAAGTCAAGCCCCTTGTCCTGTGTGATGGGGAACGGGGAATTGCTCTGAAGCCAATGCAGTTTAATCGGTCATCATTTCAAGTTTATTTGGACTACACTGAGCTATTTCACATTCCTGTGGTCACATCAGTGTTTTTCTAGACTTGTGAGGGATTTCTGTGTGATTCTGTGTAGTTCCGTCAAGCAAATCAAGGTTCCTTACCTGTTTGATTGGGAACAAGGAATTGCTCTGCTAGCAGTGCAGGGGAATCGGGCCTCATCTCTCAGCGCACTGGAAGTCTCATGGTTTTTCTCGAGATGCAGCGGGAAACTGGGGTATGTTCTTGAGTTACAGCTTGGGAAGCCATTAAAAACTTTTCTATGTTCAGCGACATCAGGAATCCAGTCTAGTTACGATAGACACCACAGGAATCTAAACTACGCTTTTCAGGAGAATACGGATGCTTCTGGATGTGAGGAAGGAGACCAAGGTTCACTTTCTAGTTGGCGCAGTGATATTGGAATTCCTATCGATTTTCAAGAAGAGTCAGGCATTGTCACCTTTTGAAGCATTGAATTCCGTGTGCCTCTCAAGGTGTCAAAGGGATGTGAGGCCCCTGTCCAGATGAGGCGGAGACCTACGGCTTTCTCTAGGGTCTCCACAGGATATTCAGACATGCCTTCATCTTGTGAGATGGCAGACAAGCCTGAATTAAGCCACTGCAGGGAAATCCGGCCTTCTTTTGAGTCAGGGCCTCTCGCGGTCCATTCCACTTGAGGCAGAAAACTCAGGGTCCCTCTCACATGCGTATTGCTGAATGAAAACTGCTCTTGAGGTGATTGTGGAAAGTTGGCTAACCTCTTCAGTCAAAGACAGGGAATCAGCTCTCATCTTTAAATGATATGGTGTTCAGGGAGCTTTCCTTGAGTTGCTGTACTGAAATTAATATTCATATAGACTTGAGACAGGTGTCTCAGGGAATTTCTGTAGTTTCCTAAAGGAAGAGAAGCCACATGTACTGTATGATGTGGAACATGGGATAGCTATGGAGCCAATGAAGGGGAAATGGGCTTCATCTCAATTTGATTTGGGGTACTCCGAGCTATTTTGCATTCCTGAGGAAACATCATTGCTCATCTCACCTTGTGACAATGTTCTTGGGGACTCTCTGGTGTTCCATCAAGAAAATCGAGGCTCCTTACATGTTTGATTGGGAACACGGGATTGCTCTGCATGCAATGCAGGGGAATCGAGCCTCATCTCCTGGCGAGGGGGATGTCTCATGGGATTTCTCGACTTGGGGCAGGAACCTGGGGTATATTCTCCAGTTACAGCGCGGATGGACATTCGAACCTCTATTTGGCTCAGCGAAGTCGGAATTCCTGTCTAGTTATGATGGACACCTCAGGAATCTAAACTAGGCTTGGCAGAATTGTACAGATGCTTCTGGAGGTGAAGTGGGAGACCAAGCATCCCTTTATAGATTCCACAGAGATATTGGGATTCCTATCAATTTTCAAGAAGAGTCAGGCCTTGTCACCTTTTGAAGAATTGAACTCCACGAGCCTCTCGAGGTGTCAAGGTATGTGAGACCCCCTGTATAGATGAGGCGGGGAACTAGGGTTATCTCTAGGGACTCCACAGGGGATTCAGACATCCCTTCATCTTGTGAGATGAAAGATGAGCCTGCATTCAAGCCACTTCAGGGAAATCAGACCTTATATCTAGTCAGGGCATCTCTTTATCCACTCCAATTGAGGCAGCAAACTCAGGGTCCCTCTCACATACCTATTGCTGACGGAAGGCTCCTCTTGATGTGCTTGTGGAAAGTTGGCCTACCTCTTCAATAGAATCCTTGGAATCAGCTCTCTTCTGGAGAATATATGCGGTGCATGGAGCTTTCCTCGAGTTCCTGTGCTGAAATTGGTGTTCCTATAAACGTGAAACGGGTGTCTCAGGGAATCTCTGGATTTGCCCAAAGGAAGTCAAGCCTCTTCTCCTGTATGATGGGGAACGGGGAATTGCTCTGAAGCCAATGCAGGGGAATCGGTCATCATTTCGATTTGATTTGGGCTACACCAAGCTATTTCACACTTCTTTGGTGACATCAATGTTCTTCTAGACTTGTGAGGAATTTCTGTGGGACTCTCTGTAGTTCCGTCAAGCAAATCAAGGCTCCTTACCTGTTTCATTGGGAACAAGGAATTGCTGTACACGCAATGAAGGGTAATCGGGCCTCATCTCTCAGCGAGCGGGAAGTCTCATGGTTTTTCTCGAGTTGCGGCGGGAACCTGGGGTACGTTCTCAAATTACGGCGGGGGTAGCCATTAAAAACTTTTGTTTGTTCAGCAATGTCAGGACTCCTGTCTAGTTACGATGGACACCTTAGGAATCTAAACTACTCTTTGCAGGAAAATACGGATGCTTCTGGGGGTGAGGCAGGAGACCGAGGTTCACTTTCTAGAGGAACTGTGATATTGGGATTCCTATCCATTTTCAAGAAGAGTCAGGCCTCATCACCTTTTGAAGCATTGAATTCTGTGTGCATCTCAAGGTATCAAAGGGATGTGATTCCCCCTTTTCAGATGAGGTGGTGACCTACGGGTTTCTCTAGGGTCTCTACAGGGGATTCAGACATCCCTTCATCTTGTGAGATGAAAGACGAACCTGAATTTAAGCTACTGCAGGGAAATCCGGCCTTCTTTTGAGTAAGGGTTTCTCGTGGTCCATTCCACTTGAGGCAGAAAACACAGGGCCCCTCTCACATACCTACTGCGGAGGGAAAACTCCTCTTGAGGTGCTTGTGAAAATTTGGCTCACCTCTTCCGTCAAGACAGGGCATCAAATCTCATCTTGAGACAATATGGAGTGCATGGAGCTTTCCTTGAGTTGGTGTACTGAAATTAATATTCATATAGACTTAAGATGGGTGTCTCAGGGAATCTCTGTAATTTCCAAAGGAAGACAAGCCACTTGCACTGTATAATGTGGAAAACGGTATGGCTATGGAGCCAATGAAGGCTAAATGGGCTTCCTCTCGAATTGATTTGCGGTACACCGAGCTATTTTACATTCCTGAGGTAACATCAGTGTTCTTCTCGTCTTGTGACAGTGTTCTTGGGGACTCTCTTGTTTTCCACCAAGAAAACCGAGGCTTCTTACGTGTTTGATAGGGAACAGGAGATTGCTCTGCACGCAATGCAGTGGAATTGAGCCTCATCTCCCAGCGAGGGGGATGTCTCATGGGATTTCTCGAGTTGCGGCAGGAACCTGGGATATATTCTGGAGTTACAACGGGGATGGCCATTCGAAACTCCACTTGGTTCAGCTATGTCAGGTCTCCTGTCTAGTTATGATGGACACCTCAGGAATCCAAACTAGGCTTGGCAGGATAATACAGACGCTTCTGGAGGTGTGGTGGGAGACCAAGCGTCCCTTTCTACTTTCCACAGAGATATTGGGATTCCTATCAATTTTCAAGAAGAGTTAGGCCTTGTCACCTTTTGAAGCTTTGAATTCCACTAGGCTCTCGAGGTGTCAAGGGATGTGAGGCCCCCTGTCCCAATGAGGAGGGGAACTAGTGTTTTCTCTAAGGTCTGCACAGGGGATTCAGACATCCCTTCATCTTGTGAGATGAAAGACAAGCCTGCATTCAAGCCACTTCAGGGAAATCTGACCTTATTTCTAGTCAGGTCATCTCGGTGTCCACTCCACTTGAGGCAGCAACTCAGGGTCCCTC
The DNA here is from genome assembly GCA_012922965.1 of Capreolus pygargus. NCBI lineage: Eukaryota > Metazoa > Chordata > Mammalia > Artiodactyla > Cervidae > Capreolus > Capreolus pygargus. Next base: position 35,235 of record SNSB01004296.1, read on the forward strand.
TCACATACCTATTGCTGAGGGAATGCTCCTCTTGAGGTGCTTGTGGAAAGTTGGCCTACCTGTTGAATAGAATCCTGGGAATCAGCTCTCTTCTCGAGCCGATATGGGGGTACATAGAGCTTTCCACGAATTCCTGTGCTGAAATTCGTGTTCCTATTGACTTGATGCGTGTGTCTCAGGGAATCTCGATAGTTGCCTAAAGGAATTCAAGCGAATTGTTGTGTATGATGGTGAACAGGGAATTGCTCTGGAGCCAATGCAGGGGAATCAGGCATAATCTCGAGTTGATTTGGGCTATAGTGTGCTATTTCACATTCCTGCGGTGACATCAGTGTCCTTCTACACATGTAAGGCTGTACTGGGTGACTCTCTAGAGTTCTGTCAAGCAAATTGAGGCTCCTTATGTGTTTGATTGGGAATATGGAACTGCTCTGCATACAATCACGGGGAATCGGAACACATCCCGTGGCGAGGGGGAAGTATCCTGGGTTTTCTCGAGCTGCGGCAGGAATCTGGGGTATATTCTCAAGTTATGGCAGGGATGGCCATTCGAAACTCGAGTTTGTTCAACGAGGTAAGGACTCCTGTCTAGTTTTGACGTCCACCTGAGGAATCTAAACTAGGATTGGCAAGACAATACGAACACTTCTGGAGGTGAAGTGGGAGACCAAGTGTCCCTTTATAGTTGCCACAGTGAGATTGGGATTCCTTATCAATTGTCAAGAAGAGTCAGGCATCGTACCCTTTTGAAACATTGAACTGGGCCTGCCTCTGGAGGTGTCAAGGGATATGAGTCCCTGTGTCCTTGAGAGGTGGGATCCTGGGCTATCTCTAGGGACTGCACAGAAGATTCATACATCCCTTTATCTTTTGATGTGAAAAACGAGCCTGTATTCAAGCCACTGCAAGGAAATCTGACCTTCTTTCGAGTCAGGGCATCTCAGTATCCACTCCACTTGAGGCAGCAAACTCAGGGTCCCTCTCACATACTTATTACTGAGGGAAGGCTCCTCTTGAGGTGCTTGTGGTAAGTTGGACTAACTCTTCAACAGAATCCTGGGAATCAGTACACTTCTCGAGACGATATAGGGTGCATGGAGCTTTCTTCAAGTCCCTGTGCTGAAATTGCTGTTTCTATAGACTTGAGACGGGTGTCTCAGGGAATCTCTGCAGTTTCCCAAAGGAAGTCATGCCACTTGTCCTGTATGAGGGGGAAAAGGGAATTGCTCTGCACCCAGTGCAGGGGAATCGGGCCTCATCTTGCGGCAAGGGGGAAGTTTCCTGGGTTTTCTCGAGTTGCGGCAGGAACCCGGGGTATATTCTCGAGTTACGGCAGGGATGGCCATTTGAAACTCGAGTTTGTTCAACGACGTAAGGACCCCTGTCTAGTTACGACGGCCACCTGAGGAATCTAAACTAGGCTTGACAAGACAATACGACCGCCTCTGGAGGTGAGGCGGGAGACCAAGCGTCCCTTTCTAGTTGGCACAGTGCTATTGGAATGCCTATCAATTTTCCAGAAGAGTCAGGCATAGTCACCTTTTGAAGCACTGAAATGGGCCCGCCTCTGGAGGTGTTAAGGGATGTGAGGCCATGTGTCCGGATGAGGCGGGGACCTAGGGCTTTCTCTAAGGACTGCACAGAAGATTCAGTCATTCCTTTATCTTGGGAGATGAAAGATGAGCCTGCATTCAAGCAACTGCAAGGAAATCCGACCTTCTTTCGAGTCAGGGCATCTTGGAATCCACTCCACTTGAGGCAGAAAACTCAGGGTCCCTCTCACACACCTATTGCTGAGGGAAGGCTCCTCTTGAGGTGGTTGTGGAATGCTGGCCTACCTCTTAAATAGAATCCTTCGAATCAGCTCTCTTCTTGAGATGATATGGGGTGCATGGAACTTTCCTCGCGTTCCTATGCTGAAATTGGTTGTCCCATAGACTTGAGACGGGTGTCTCAGGGAATCTCTGGAGTTGCCCAAAGGAAGTACAGCCACTTGTACTGTATAATGGGGAACGGGGGAATTCTCTGAAGCCAATGCAGGGAAATCGGTCATCATTTCGAGTTGATTTGGGCTATCCTAAGCTATTTCACATTCCTGCGGTGACATCAGTGTCCTTATAGACATGTGAGGGATTTCTGGGGGACTCTCTGTAGTTCCATCGATCAAATCAAGGCTCCTTACCTGTTTGATTGGGAACAAGGAATTGCTCTGCATACAGTGCAGGGGAATCGGGTCTCATCTCTCGGCGAGTGGGAAGTCTCATGGTTTTTCTCGAGTTGCGGCGGGGGTAGCCATTAAAAAGTTTTCTTTGTTCAGCGACATGAGAACTCCTCTCTAGTTACGATGGACCCCTCATGAATCTAAACTAGGCTTGGCAGGACAATACGGACGCTTCTGGAGGTGAGGCAGGAGACTGAGGTTCACTTTCTAGTTGGCACAGTGATACTGGGATTCCTACCCATTTTCTAGAAGAGTCAGAAATCGTAACAATTTGAAGCATTGAATTCCACGTGCCTCTCGAGGTGTCAAAGGGATATGAGGCCCCTGTCCAGATGAGATGGAAACCTACGGCTTTCTCTCGGGTCTCCACAGGGGATTCAGACATGCCTTCATCTTGTGAGATGAAAGACGAGCTGGAATTTAAGCCACTGCATGGAAATCAGGCCTTCTTTTGAGTCAGGGCCATTACACTTGAGACAGAAAAAACAGGGTCCCTCTCACATACCTATTGCTGAGGGAAAACTCCTCTTGAGGTGCTTGTGGAAAAATGGCTCACTGTTTCAGTCAAAGACAGGGAATCAGCTCTCAACTTGAGATGATGTGGTGTGCATGGAGCTTTCCTTGTGTTGCTCTACTGAAATTAATATTCATATAGACTTGAGACGGGTGTCTCAGGGAATCTCTGTACTTTCCTAAAGGAAGTTAAGCCACTTGTTCTGTATGGTGTAAACACCGCATAGCTATGGAGCCAATGAAGGGGAAATGGACTTTATCTCGAATTGATTTGTGGTACACCGAGGTATTTTGCATTCCAAAGGTGACATCAGTGTTCTTCTCGTCTTGTGACAGTGTTCTTGGGGACTCTCTGGTGTTCTGTCAAGCGAATCGAGGCTCCTAACGTGTTTGATTGGGAATACGGGATTGCTCTGCACTCAATGCAGGGGACTCGAGCATCATCTCCCGGCGAGTGGGATGTCTCATGGGATTTCTCGAGTTGCGGCAGGAACCTGGCATATATTCTCGAGTTAAAGCAGGTATGGCCATTCGAAACTTCACTTTGTTCCCCGAAGTCAGGACTCCTGTCTAGTTATGACGCACACCTCAGGAATCTAAACTAGGCTTGGCAGGATAATACAGACCCCTCTGGAGGTGAGGTGGGAGACCAAGCGTCCCTTTCTAGATTAAACAGAGATATTGGGATTCCTTTCAATTTTCAAGAAGAGTCAGGCCTCGTCACCTTTTGAAACATTGAACTCCCTAGGCCTCTCGAGGTGTCAAGGCATGTGAGGCCCCCTGTCCAGATGAGGCGGGGAACCTGGGTTTTCTCTAGGGTCTCCACAGGGGATTCAGACATCCCTTCATCTTGTGAGATGAAAGACGATCCTGCATTCAAGCCACTTCAGGGAAATCCGACCTTGTTTCTAGTCAGGGCATCTCGGTATCCACTCCACTTGAGGCAGCACACTCAGGGTCCCTCTCACATACCTATTGCTGAGGGAAGGCTCCTCTTGAGGTGCTTTTGGAAAGCTGGCCTACCTCTTTAATAGAATCCTTGGAATCAGCTCTCTTCTCGAGACAATATGGGATGCATGGAGCTTTCCTCAAGTTCATGTGCTGAAATTGGTGTTCCTATAGACTTGAGACTGGTGTCTTAGGGCATCTCCTGAGTTGCCCAAAGGAAATCAAGCAACTTGACCTGTATGATGGGGAACGGGGATTGCTCTGAAGCCAATGCATGGAATCAGTCATCATTTCGAGTTGATTTGGGCTACCTCGAGGTATTTTACATTCCTGCGGTGACATCAGTGTCCTTCTAGACTTGTAAGGGATTTCTGGGGGACTCTCTGTAGTTCCATGAAGCAAATCAAGGCTCCTTACCTGTTTGATTGGGAACAAGGAAATGTTCTGCACGCAATGCAGGGGAATCGGGCCTCATCTCTCGGTGAGTGGGGAGTCTCATGGTTTTTCTCGAGTTGCGGCAGGGGTTGCCATTAAAAAGTTTTCTTTGTTCAGCGACATGAAGACCCCTCTCTAGTTATGATGGACACCTCAGGAATCTAAACTAGGCTTGGCAGGACAATACGGACGCTTCTGGAGGTGAGGCAGGAGACCGAGGTTCACTTTCTCGTTGGCACAGTGATATTGGGATTCCTACCCAATTTCAAGAAGAGTCAGAAATCGTAACAATTTGAAGCAGTGAATTCCTTGTGCCTCTCTAGGTGTCAAAGGGATGTGAGGCTCCTGTCCAGATGAGGCGGGAAACTAGGGTTTTCTCTAGGGTCTCCACAGAGGATTCAGACATCCCTTCATCTTGTGAGATGAAAGACGAGCCTGCATTCAACCCATTTCAGGGAAATCCGACCTTATTTCTAGTCAGAGGATCTCGGTATCCACTCCACTTGAGGCATCAAACTCATGGTCCCTCTCACATACCTATTGCTGAGGGACCGCTCCTGTTGAGGTGCTTGTGGAAAGTTGGCCTACCTGTTCAATAGAATCCTTGGAATCAGCTCTCTTCTCGAGACGATATGGGGTGCATGGAGCTTTCTTCGTGTTAATGTGCTGAAATTGGTATTCCTATAGACTTGAGACGTGTGTCTCAGGGAATCTCAGTAGTTGCCTACATTAACTCAAGCCACTTGTTGTGTATGATGGGGAACAGGGAGTTGCTCTCGAGCCAATGCATTGGAATCGGGCCTAATCTCGAGTTGAATTGGGCTACCATCAGATATGTCACATTCCTGTGGTGATATCAGTGTTCTTCTAGACTTGTGAGGGATTTCTGGGGGACTCTCTGTAGTTCCGCCAAGGAAATCAAGGCTCCTTCAAAGTTTGATTGGGAACAAGGAATGGTTCTGCACCCAATGCAGGGGAATCGGGCCTCATCTCTCAGCAAGCCTGAAGTGTCATGGTTTTTCTCTAGTTGCGGCAGGAACCTGGGGTATGTTATCAAGTTACGGCGGGGGTAGCCATTAGAAACTTTTCTTTGTCCAGTGACGCCAAGACTTCTGTCTAGTTACGATGGACACATCAGGAATCTAAAGTACGCTTGGCAGAACAGTACGGATGCTTCTGGTGGTGAGGAAGGAGACCGAGGTTCACTTTCTAGTTGGAACAGTGATATTGGGATTCCTATCCATTTGCAAAAAGAGTCAGGCATCGTCACCTTTTGAAGCATTGAATTCCGTGTGCCTCTCGAGGTGTCAAAGGAATGTGATTCCCACTGTCCAGATCAGGCGGAGACCTACGGCTTGCTCTAGGGTCTCCACAGTGGACTCAGACATCCCTTCATCTTGTGAGCTGAAAGATTAGCCTGAATTTAAGCCACTGCAAGGAAATCCGGCCTTCTTTTGAGTCAGGGCCTCTCACGGTTTATTCAACTTGAGACAGAAAACACGGGGTCAATCTCAAATACCTATTGCTGAGGGAAAACTCCACTTGAGGTGCTTGTTGAAAGTTGGCTCACCTCTTCAGTCAAAGACAGGGAATCAGCTCTCATCTTGAGATGATATGGGGTGCATGGAGCTTTCCTCAAACTGCTGCACTGAAATTAATATTCATATAGACTTGAGACGGGTGTCTCAGGGAATCTGTAGTTTCCTAGAGGAAGTCAGGCCACTTGTATTCTATGCTGTGGAACACGCGATAGCTATGGAGCCAATGAGGGGAAATGGGCTTCATCTCGAGTTCATTTGGGGTACACCGAGCTATTTTGCATTTCTGAGCTGACATCAGTGTTCATCTTGTCTTGTGACAGTGTTCTAGGGGACTCTCTGCTGTTCCATCAAGAAAATCGAGGCTCCTTACGTGTTTGAATTGGGAATACGGGATTGATCTGCACGCAATGCAGGGGCATCGAGCTTCATCCCCCGGCGAGGGGGATGTCTCATGGGATTTCTCGAGTTGCGGCAGGAACCTGGGGTATATTATCGAGTTACAGTGGGGATGGCCATTCGAAACTCCACTTTGTTCAACGAAGTCAGGACTCCTGTCTAGTTACGATGGACACATGAAGAATCCAAACTAGGCTTGGGAGGATAATACAGACGCTTCTGGAGGTGAGGTGGCAGACCAAGCGTCCCTTTCTAGTTTCCACAGAGATATTGGGATTCCTATCAATTTTCAAGAAGAGTCAGGTTCGTCATTTTTTGAAGCATTGAACTCCACGAGCCTCTCGAAGTGTAAAGGGATGTGAGGCCCCCCTGTCCAGATGAGGCGGGGAACTAGGGTTTTCTCTAGGGTCTCCACAGAGGATTCAAACATCCCTTCATCTTGTGAAATGAAAGACGAGCCTGCATCAAGCCACTTCACTGAAATCCGACCTTATTTCTAGTCAGGGAATCTCGGTATCCACTCCACTTGAGGCAGCAAACTCAGGGTAGCTCTCACATACCTATTGCTGAGGGAAGGCTCCTCTTGAGGTGCTTGTGGAAAGTTGGCCTACATGTTCAATAGTATCTTGGGAATCAGTTCTTGTCTTGAGACGGTATGGGGTGCATGGAGCTTTCTTCGAGTTCCTGTGCTGAAATTGGTGTTCCTGTAGACTTGAGACGTGTGTCTCAGGGAATCTCGGTAGTTGCCTAAAGCAAGTCAAGCCACTTTTCGTGTATGATGGGGAGCAGGGAATTGCTCTGGAGCCAATGCAGGGGAATCGGGCTTAATCTCGAGTTGATCTGGGGTACCCGGAGCTATGTCACATTCCTTCGGTGACATCACAGTTGTTCCAGACTTGTGAGCAATTTCTGTGGGACTCTGTGTATTTCCGTCAAGCAAATCAAGGCTCCTTCCCTGTGTTTGGGAACAAGGAATTGCTCTGCATGCAATGCAGGGGAATCGGGCCTCATCTCTCAGTGAGCGGGAAGTCTCAGGGTTTTTCTCGAGTTGGGGCGGGAACATGGGGCATGTTCTCGAGTTACGGCAGGGGTAGCCATTAGAAACTTTTGTTTGTTCAGCGACGTCAGGACTCCTGTATAGTTACGATGGACAACTCAGGAATCTAAATTACGCTTGGCAGGACAACACAGAGGCTTCTGAAGGTGAGGCAGGAAACCGAGGTTCACTTTATAGTTGGAACAGTGATATTGGGATTCCTATCCATTTTCAAAAAGAGTCAGGCATCGTCACCTTTTGAAGCATTGAATTCCGTATGCCTCTCGTAGTGTCAAAGGGATGTGATTCCCCCTGTCCAGATGAGGCGGAGACCTACGGCTTTCTCTAGGGTCTCCATAGGGAATTCAGACATCCCTTCATCTTGTGAGCTGAAAGACGAGTCTGAATTTAAGCCACTGCAGGGAAATCCGGCCTTCTTTTGAGTCAGGGCCTCTCGCAGTCCATTCCACTTGAGTCAGAAAAGACAGGTTCCCTCTCACATACCTATTGCTGAGGGAAAACTCCACTTGAGGTGCTTGTGGAAAGTTGGCTCACCTCATCAGTCAAAGACAAGGAATCAACTCTCATCTTGAGACGATATGGGGTGCATGAGCTTTCCTGAAACTGCTGTACTGAAATTAATATTCATATAGACATGAGACGGGTGTCTCAGGGAATCTCTGTAGTTTCCTCAAGGAAGTCAAGCCACTTGTACTGTATGCTGTGGAACACGGGATAGCTATGGAGCCAATGAAGGGGAAATGGTCTTTATCTCGAGTTGATTTGGGGTACATCGAGCTATTTTGCATTCCTGAGGTGACATCAATGTTCATCTCGTCTTGTGACAGTGTTCTTGGGGACTCTCTGGTGTTCCATCAAGAAAATCGAGGCTCCTTACTTGTTTGATTGGGAATTCGGGATTACTCTGCATGCAATGCTGGGGAATCGAGCCTTATCTCCTGGCGAGGGGGATGTCTCATGGGATTTCTCCAGTTGCAGGAGGAACCTGGGGTATATTCTCAAGTTGCAGCGGTAATGGCCATTCGAAACTCCACTTTGTTCTGCGAAGTCAGGACTCCTGTCTAGTTACGACGGACACCTAAGGAATCTAAACTAGGCTTGGCAGTATAATACAGACGCATCTGGAGGTGAGGTGGGAGACCAAGCATGACTTTCTACTTTCCACAGCGATATTGGGATTCCTATCAATTTTCAAGAACAGTCAGGTTCGTCATTTTTTGAAGCATTGAACTCCACGAGCCTCTCGAGGTGTCAAGGGATGTGAGGCCCCACTGTCCAGATGAGGCGGGGAACTAGGGTTTTCTCTAGTGTCTCCAAAGAGGATTCAGACATCCCTTCATCTTGTGAGATGAAAGACGAAACTGTATTCAAGACACTTCAGGGAAATCGGAACTTATTTCTAGTCAGGGAATTTCGGTATCCACTCCACTTGAGGCAGCAAGCTCAGGGTCCCTCTCACATACCTATTGCTGAGGGAAGGCTCCTCTTGAGGTGCTTGTGGAAAGTTGGCCTACCTGTTCAATAGAATCCTGTATATCAGCTCTCTTCTTGAGACGATATGTTGTGCATAGAGCTTTCCTCAAGTTCCTGTGCTGAAATTGGTGTTCCTGTAGACTTGAGACGTGTGTCTCAGGGAATCTCGATAGTAGGCTAAAGGAAGTCAAGCCACTTGTCGTGTATGATGGGGAACAGGGAATTGCTCTGGAGATAATGCAGGGGAATCAGGCTTAATCTCGAGTTGATTTGGGCTACCCAGAGCTATGTCACATTCCTGCGGTGACACCAGTGTTCTTCTAGACTTGTGAGGGATTTCTGGGGGACTCTCTGTAGTTCCGTCAAGCAAATCAAGGCTCCTTCCCTGTTTGATTGGGAAAAAGGAATTGCTCTGCACGCAATGCAGGGGAATCGGGCCTCATCTCTCAGCTAGCGGGAAGTCTTATGGTTTTTCTCGAGTTGCGGCAGGAACCTGGGGTATGTTCTTGAGTTACGGCGGGGGTAGCCATTAGAGTGTTCTGTTTGTTCACCGACGTTAGGACTCCTGTCTAGTTACGATAGACACCTCAGGAATCTAAACTACGCTTGGCAGGACAATACGAATGCCTCTTGATGTGAGGCAGGAGACCGAGGTTCACTTTCTAGTTGGAACAGTGATATTGGGATTCCTATCCATTTTGAGAAAGAGTCAAGCCTCGTCACCTTTTGAAGCATTGAATTCCATGTGCCTCTTGAGGTGTCAAAGGGATGTGATTCCCCCTGTCCAGATGAGGCGGAGACCTACTGCTTTCACTAGGGTCTCCACAGGAGATTCAGACATCAATTCATCTTGTGAGATGAAAGACGAGCCTGTATTTAAGCCAATGCAGAAAAATCCAGCTTTCTTTTGAGTCAAGTCCTCTCGCAGTCCATTCCACTTGAGACAGAAAACACGGGGTCCCTCTCACATACCTATTGCTGAGGGAAAACTCCTCTTGAGGTGCTTGTGGAAAGTTGGCTCACCTCTTCAGTCAAAGACAGGGAATCCGCTCTCATCTTGAGACGATATGGGGTGCATGGAGCTTTCCTCGAGCTGCTGTGCTGAAATTAATATTCATACAGACTTGAAACGGGTGTCTCAGGGAATCTTTAAAGTCTCCTCAAGGAAGTCAAGCCACTTGTACTGGATGTTTGAAACACGGGATAGCTATGGAGCCAATGAATGGGAAACGGTCTCATCTCGAGTTGATTTGGGGTACATCGAGCTATTTTGCATTCCTGAGGTGACATCACTGTTCATCTCGTCTTGTGACGGTGTTCTTGGGGACTCTCTGGTGTTTGATCAACAAAATCGAGGCTCCTTACGTGTTTGATTGGGAATACGTGATTGCTCTGCGTGCAATGCAGGGGAATCGAGCCTCATCTCCTGGGAAGGGGGATGTCTCATGGTATTTCTCGAGTTGCGGCAGGAACCTGGGGTATATTATCGAGTTACAGCGGGGATGGCCATTCGAAACTCCACTTTGTTCAGCGAAGTCAGGACTCCTGTCTAGTTATGATGGACACCTCAGGAATCTAAACTAGGCTTGGCAGGAATACAGACGCTTCTTTAGGTGAGGTGGGAGACAAAGCGTCCTTTTCTAGTTTCCACAGAGATATTGGGATTCCTATCAATTTACAAGAAGTGTCAGGCCTCCTCACCTTTTGAAACATTAAACTCCACGAGCCTCTCGAGTTGTCAAGGGATGTGAGGCCCCCTGTCCAGATGAGGCGGAGAACTAGGCTTTTCTCTAAGGTCTCCACAGAGGATTCAGACATCCCTTCATCTTGTGAGATGAAAGACGAGCCAGCATTCAATCCACTTCAGGGAAATCCAACCTTATTTCTAGTCAGGGAATCTCAGTATACACTAAACTGGAGGCAGCTAACTCAGGGTCCCTCTCACATACCTATTGCTTAGGGAAGGCTCCTCTTGAGGTGCTTGTGAAAAGTTGGCATACCTGTTCAATAGAATCCTGGGAATCAGCTCTCTTTTTGAGATGATATGGGGTGCATGGAGCTTTCCTTGAGTTCCTTTGCTGAAATTGGTGTCCCTATAGACTTGAGACGTGTGTCTCAGGGAACCTCGGTAGTTGCCTTAAGGAATTCAAGCCACTTGTCGTGTATGATGGGGAACAGGGAATTGCTCTGGGGCCAATGCAGGGGAATCGGGCTTAATCTAGAGTTGATTTGGGCTACCCCGAGCTATGTCACATTCCTGCGGTGACATCAGTGCTCTTCTAGACTTGTGAGGTATTTCTGGGGGACTCTCTGTAGTTCCGTTCAGAAAATCAAGGCTCCTTCCCTGTTTGTTTGGGAACAAGGAATTGCTCTGCACGCAATGCAGTGGAATCGGGCCTCATCTCTCAGCGAATGGAAAGTCTCATGTTTTTTCTCGAGTTGCGGCGCGAACCTAGGGTATGTTCTCGAGTTACGGAGTGGGTAGCCATTAAAAACTTTTGTTTGTTCAGCGACATCAGGACCCTTTTCTAGTTACGATGGACACCTCAGGAATCTAAACTACGCTTGTCCACACAATACAGACACTTTAGGAGGTGAGGCAGGAGACCGAGGTTCACTTTCTAGTTGGAACAGTGATATTGGGATTCATATCCATTTTCAAAAAGAGTCAGGCATCGTCACCTTTTGAAGCATTGAATTCCGTGTGCCTCCCGATGTGTCAAAAGGATGTGATTCCCCCTGTCCAGATGAGGCGGAGTCCTACGGCATTCTCTAGGGTCTCCACAGGGGATTCAGACATCCCTTCATCTTGTAAGCTGAAAGACGAGCCTGAATTTAAGCCACTGCAGGGAAATCCGGCCTTCTTTTGAGTCAGGGCCTCTCGTGGCTCATTCCACTTGAGACAGAAAACAAAGAGTCCCTCTCAGATACATATTGCTGAGGGAAAACTGCACTTGAGTTGCTTGTGGAAAGTTGGCTAACCTCTTAAGTCAAAGACAGGGAATCAACTCTCATATTGAGACTATATGGAGTGCATGGAGCTTTCCTTGATTTGCTGTACTGAAATTAATATTCACATTGACTTGAGAAGCGTGTCTCAGGGAATTTCTGTAGTTTCCTAAAGGAAGTCAAGCCACTTGTACTGTATGCTGTGGAACACGGGATAGCTATGGAGCCAATGAAGGGGAAATGGGCTTCATCTCGAGTTGATTTGGGGTACACTGAGCTATTTTGCATTCCTGAGGTGACATCAGTGTTCATCTCCCCTTGTGACTGTGTTCTTGGGGACTCTCTGGTGTTCCGTTAAGAAAATCGAGGCTCCTTACTGGTTTAATTGTGAATACGGGATTGCTCTGCCTGCAATGCAGGGGAATCAAGCCTCATCTCCCGGCGAGGGGGATGTCTCATGGGATTTCTCGAGTTGCGGCAGGAACCTGGGGTATATTCTCGAGTTACAGTGGGGATAGCCATTCAAAACTCCACTTTGGTCAGTGAAGTCAGGACTTCTGTCTAGTTACGACGGGCACCTCAGGAAACTAAACCAGGCTTGGCGGGATAATTCAGATGCTACTGGAGGTGAGGTGGGAGACCAAGCGTCCCTTTCTAGTTTCACAGTGATTTTGGGATTCCTATTAATTTTCGAGAAGAGTTAGGCCTCGTCACCTTTTGAAGCATTGAACTCCATGAGCCTCTCGAGGTTTCAAGGGATGTGAGGCCCCCTGTCCAGATGAGGCGGGGAACTAGGGTTTTCTCTAGTGTCTCCAGAGGATTCAGACATCCCTTCATCTTGTGAGATGAAAGATGAGCCTGCATGCAAGCCACTTCAGGGAAATCTGACCTTATTTCTAATCAGGGAATCTTGGTATCCACTCAAGTTGAGGCAGCAAACTCAGGGTCCCTCTCACATACCTATTGCTGCGTGAAGGCCCCTTTTGAGGTGCTTGTGGAAAGTTGGCCTGCCTGTTCAATAGAATCCTGGGAATCAGCTCTCTTCTCGAGACGATATGGGACGCATGGAGCTTTCCGCGAGTTCCTGTGCTGAAATTGGTGTTCCTATAGACTTGAGACGTGTGTCTCAGGGAATCTCGGTAGTTGCCTAAAGGTAGTCAAGCCACTTGTAGTGTATGATAGGGAACAGGGAATTGCTCTGGAGCCAATGCATGGGAATCAGGATTAATCTCGAGTGGATTTGGGCTACCACAAGCTATTTCACATTCCTGCGGTGATATCAGTGTTCTTCTAGACTTGTGAGGGATTTCTTGGGGACTGTCTGTAGTTCCGTCAAGCAAATCAAGGCTCCTTCCATGTTTTATTGGGAACAAGTAGTTGCTCTGCACGAAATTCAGGGGAATAGGGCCTCATCTCTCAGCGAGCGGGAAGTCTCATGATTTTTCTTGAGTTGCAGCGGGAACCTGAGTTCTGTTCTCGAGTTATGGAGGGTGTAGCCATTAAAAACTTTTGTTTCTTCAGGGAGGTCAGTACTCCTGTCTAGTTACAATGGACACCTCAGGAATCTAAACTACACTTGGCAGGACAATACGGACCCTTCTGAAGGTGAGACAGGAGACCGAGGTTCACTTTCTAGTTGGAACAGTGATATTGGGATTCCTATCCATTTACAAAAAGAGTCAGGCATCCTAATCTTTTGAAGCATTGAATTCCGTGTGCCTCTCGAGGTGTCAAAGGGATGTGATTCCCCCTGTCCAAATGAGGCGAAGAACTTCGGCTTTCTCCAGCGTCTCCACAGGGGATTCAGACAACCCTTCATCTTGTGAGATGAAAGATTAGCCTGAATTTAAGCCACTGCAGGGAAATCCGGCATTCTTTTGAGTCAGGGCCTCTCGCGGTCCATTCCACTTGAGACAGAAAACACAGGGTCCCACTCACATACCTATTGCTGAGGGAAACCTCCACTTGAGGTGCTTGTGAAAGTTGGCTCACCTCTTCAGTCAAAGACAGGGAATCAGCTCTCATCTTGAGACTATATGGTGTGCATGGAGCTTTCCTCGAGTTGCTGTACAGAAATTAATATTCATAAGACTTGAGACAGGTGTATAAGGGAATCTCTGTAGTTTCCTAAAGCAAGTCAAGCCACTTGTACTGTATGCGGTGGAACAAGGGATAGCTATGGAGCCAATGAATGGGAAATGGGCTTCATCTCAAGTTGATTTGGGGTACACCGAGTTGTTTTGCGTTCCTGAGGTGACATCAGTGTTCATCTCGTCTTGTGATAGTGTTCTTGAAGACTCTCTGTTGTTCCATCAAGAAAATCGAGGCTCCTTACATATTTGATTGGGAATATGGAATTGCTCTGCAAGCAATGCAGGGGCATCGAGCCTCATCTCCCGGCGAGGGTGATGTCTCATGGGATTTCTCGAGTTGCGGCAGGAACCTGGTGTATACACTCGAGTTTCAGCGGGGATGGCCATTCGAAACTCCACTTTGTTCAGCGAAGTCCGGCCTCCTGTCTAGTTACGAAGGACACTTCAGGAATCTAATCTAGGCTTGGCAGGATAATACAGATGCATCTAGACGTGAGGTGGAAGACCAAGCCTCCCTTTCTAGGTTCCACAGAGATATTGGGATTCCTATCAATTTTCAAGAAGAGTCAGGCCTCGTCACCTTTTGAATCATTGAACTCCAAGAGACTCTCGAGGTGTCAAGGGATGTGAGGCACCCTCTCCAGATGAAGCGGGGAACTAGAGTTTTCTCTAGAGTCTCCACAGAGGATTCAGACATCCCTTCATCTTGTGAGATGAAAGACGAGCTTGCATTCAAGCCACTTCAGGGAAATGCGACCTTATTTCTAGTCAGGGAATCTCGGTATCCACTCCACTTGAGGCAGCAAACTCAGCGTTCCTCTCACATAACTATTGCTGAAGGAAGGCTCCTCTTGAGGTTCTTGTGGAAAGTTGACCTACCTGTTCAATAGAATCCTGGGAATCAGCTCTCTTCTCGAGACAATATGGGGTGCATGGAGCTTTCCTCGAGTTCCTGTGGTGAAATTGGAGTTCCTATAGACTTGAGACCTGTGTCTCAGGGAATCTCAGTAGTTGCCTAAAGGAAGTCAAGCCACTTGTCGTGTGTGACGATGAACAGGTAATTGCTCTGGAGCAAATGCAGGGGAATCGGGCTTAATCTCGAGTTGATTCGGGCTACCCCGAGCGATTTCAATTTCCTGCGGTGACATCAGTGTCCTTCTAGACATGTGAGGGATTTCTGGTGGACTCTGTGTAGTTCCATCAAGAGAATCAAGGCTCCTTGCCTGTTTGATTGGGAACAAGGAATTGCTCTGCACGCAATGCAGGGTAATCGGGCCTCATCTGTCAGCGAGCAGGCAATCTCATGGTTTTTCTCGAGTATCGGCAGGAACCTGGGGTATGTTCTCCAGTTACGGTGAAGGTAGTGATTAAAAACTTTTGTTAGTTCAGCGACGTCAGGACTCCTGTCTAGTTACAACAGACTCCTCAGGAATCTAAACTAGGCTTGGCAGGACAATACGGACTCTTCTGGAGGTGAGGCAGGAGACCGAGTTTCACTTTCTAGTTGGAACAGTGATATTGGGATTCATATCCATTTTCACAAAGAGTCAGGCTTCGTCACCTTTTGAAGCATTGAATTCCGTGTGCCTCTCGAGGTGTCAAAGAGATGTCATTCCCCCTGTCCAGATGAGGCGGAGACATACGGCTTTCTGTAGGGTCTCCACAAGGGATTCAGACATCCCTTCATCTTGTGAGATGAAAGACCAGCCTGAATTTAAGCCAGTGCAGGGAAATCCGGCCTTCTTTTGAGTCAGTGCCTCTCGAGGTCCATTCCACTTGAGACAGAAAGCACAGGGTCCCTCTCACATACCTATTGCTCAGGGAAAACTCCACTTGAGGTGCTTATGGAAAGTTGGCTCACCTCTTCAATCAAAGACAGGGAATCAGCTCTCATCTTGAGAGGATATGGGGTACCGGAAGCTTTCCTCGAGTTGCTGTACTGAAATAAATATTCATATAGACTTGAGACGGATGTCTCAGGGAATCTCTCTAGTTTCCTCAAGGAAGTCAAGCCACTTGTACTGTATGATGTGGAACATGGGATAGCTATGGAGCCAATGAAAGGGAAATGGGCTTCATCTCGAGTTGATGTGGGGTGCACCGAGCTATTTTCATTTTGTGGCGACATCAATGTTCCTCTCGTATTGTGACAGTGTTCTTGGGGACTCTCTGGTGTTCCATCAAGAATATCGAGGCTCCTTACGTGTTTGATTGGGAATACGGAATTGCTTTGCACGCAATGCAGGGGAATCGAGCCTCATCCCCTGGTGAGGGGGATGTCTCATGGGATTTCTCGAGTTGTGGCAGGAACCTGGGGTATATTCTCGAGTTACATCGGGGATGGCCATTCGAAACTCCACTTTGTTCAGCGAAGTCAGGACTCCTGTCTAGTTATGATGGACACCTCAGGAATATAAGCTAGTCTTGGCAGGATAATACAGACGCTTCTGGAGCTGAGGTGGGAGACCAAGCGTCCCTTTCTAGTTTCCAAATAGATATTGGTATTCCTATCAATTTCAAGAAGAGTCAGGCCTCATCAGCTGTTGAAGCATTGAACTGCACAAGCCCTTCGAGGTGTCACTGGATGTGAGGGCCCCTGTCCCGAAGAGGCGGGGAACTAGGGTTTTCTCTAGGGTCTCAACATAGGATTCAGATATCCATTCACGTTGTCAGATGAACGACTAGCCTGCTCTCAATGCACTTCAAGGAAATCCGACCTTATTTCTAGTAGGGGAATCTCAGTATCCACTCCACTTGAGGCAGCAAACTCAGGGTCCCTCTAACATACCTCTTGCTGAGTGAAGGCTCCTCTTGAGGTGCTTGTGGAAAGTTGGCCTACCTGTTCAGTAGAATCCTGGGAATCAGCTGTTTTCTCGAGAAGATGTGGAATGCATGGAGCTTTCCTCGAGTTCCTGTGCTGAAACTGGTGTTCCTGTAGACTTGAGACGCGTGTCTCAGGGAATCTCGGTAGTTTCCTAAATGAAGTCTAGCCACTTGTCATGTATGATGGGGAACAGGGAATTGCTCTGGAGCCAATGCAGGATAATCGGGCTTAATCTCGAGTTGATTTTTGCAACCCAGAGCTATTTCACATTCCTGCGGTGACATCAGTGTTCTTCTAGACTTGTGAGTGATTTCTAGGGGACTCTCTCTATTTCTGTCAAGCAAATCAAGGCTCCTTCCTTGTTTGATTGGGAACAAGGAATTGCTCTGCACGCAATGCAGGTGAATCGAGCCTCATATCCCGGCGAGGGGGATGTCTCAAGGTATTTCTCGAGTTGCGGCAGGAACCTGGGGTATATTCTTGAGTTACAGCAGGGATGGCCATTCAAAACTCCACTTTGTTCAGCGAAGTCAGGACTCCTGTCTAGTTGCGACGGACTCCTCAGGAATCTACATTATGCTTGGCAGGATAATACAGAAGCTTCTGGAGGTAAGGTGGGAGCCCAAGCGTCCCTTTCTGGTTTCCACAGAGTTATTGGGATTCCTATCAATTTTCAAGAAGAGTCAGCCCTCGTCAGCTCTTGAAGCATTGAATTCCACGAGCCTCTTGAGGTGACAAGGAATGTGAGGCTCCCGTCCAGATGAGGCAGGCAACTAGGGCTTTCTCTAGGGTCTCCACAGAGGATTCAGACATCTGTTCATCTTGTGAGATGAAAGACGAACCTTCATTCAAGCCACTTCGGGAAATCCGACCTTATTTCTAGTCATGGAATCTTGGTATCCACTCTAATTGAGGCAGCAAACTCAGGGTCCCTCTCACATACCTATTGCTGAGAGAAGGCTCTTCTTGAGGTGCTTGTGGAAAGTTGCCTACCTGTTCAATAGAATCCTGGCACTCAGCTCTCTTCTCAAGACGATATGGGGTAAATGGAGCTTTCCTCGAGTTCCTGTGCTGAAATTGATGTTCCTATAGACTTGAGACGTGTGTCTCAGGGAATCTCGGTAGTTGCCTAAAGAAAGTCAAGCGACTTGTCGTGTATCATGGGAAATAGGGAATTGCTCTGGAGCCAATGCATGGGAATTGGGCTTAATCTTGAGTTGATTTAGGCTACCCAAAGTATTTCACATTCCTGCGGTGACATCAGTGTTCTTCTAGACTTGTGAGTGATTTCTGGGGGACTCTCTGTAGTTCCGTCAAGCAAATCAAGGCTCCTTTCCTATTTGATTGGCAACAAGGAATTGCTTGGCACGCAATGCAGGGGAATCGGGCCTCATCTCTCAGCGAGCGGGAAGTCTCATGGTTTTCCTTGAGTTGCGCCAGGAACCTGGGGTATGTTCTATAGTTACGGTGGGGGTAGCCATTAAAAACTTTTCTTTGTTCAGCAACGTCAGGACTCCTGTCTAGTTACGATGGACACCACAGGAATCTAAAGTACAGTTGGAAGGACAATACAAACGCTTCTGGAGGTGAGGCAGGTGACCGAGGTTCACTTTCTAGTGGGAACAGTGATATTAGGATTCCTATCCATTTTCAAAAGGAGTCAGGCATCGTCACCTTTTGAAGCATTGAATTCCGTGTGCCTCTCG
Organism: Capreolus pygargus; assembly: GCA_012922965.1. Classification (NCBI taxonomy): domain Eukaryota; kingdom Metazoa; phylum Chordata; class Mammalia; order Artiodactyla; family Cervidae; genus Capreolus; species Capreolus pygargus. Next base: position 53,391 of record SNSB01004296.1, read on the forward strand.
AGGTGTCAAAGGGATGTGATTCCCCCTGTCCAGATGAGGCAGAGACCTGCGGCTTTCTCTAGGGTCTACACAGGGGATTCAGACATTCCTTCATATAGTGAGATGAAAGACGAGCCTGAATTTAAGCCACTGCAGCGAAATCTGGCCTTCATTTGAGTCAGAGCCTCTCGCGGTCCATTCCACTTGAGACAGAAAACACAGGGTCCCTCTCAGATACCTATTGCTGAGGGAAAACTCCACTTGAGGTGCTTGTGGAAAGTTGGCTCACGTCTTAAGTCAAAGGCAGGGTAACAGCTCTCATCTTGAGATGACACGGGGTGCATGGAGCTTTCCCGAGTTGCTGTACTGAAATTAATATTCAGATAGACTTGAGATGGGTGTCTCAGGGAATCTCTGTAGTTTCCTCAAGGAATTCAAGCCACTTGTAGTGTATGCTGTGGAACACGGGATAGCTATGGAGCCAATGAAGGGGAAATGTGCTTCATCTCGAGGTGATTTGGGGTACACCGAGCTATTTTGCATTCCTGAGGTGACATCAATGTTCATCTCGTCTTGTGACAGTGGTCCTGGGGACTCTCTGATGTTCCATTAAGAAAATCGAGGCTCCTTTCGTATTTGATTTGGAATACAGGATTGTTCTGCATGCAATGCAGGGGAATCGAACCTCATCTCCCGGCAAGGGGAATGTCTCATGGGATTTCACGAGTTGAGGCAGGAATCTGGGGTATATTCTCGAGTACAGCGGGGATGGCCATTCGAAACTCCACTTTGTCAAGCGAAGTAGGACTCCTGTCTGGTTACGACAGCCATCTCGGGAATGTAAACTTGGCTTGGCAGTATAATACAGACCCTTCTGGAGGCGAGGTGGGAGACCAAGCGTCCCTTTCTAGTTTCCCCAGAGATATTGGGATTCCTATCAACTTTCAAGAATAGTCAGGCCTTGTCACCTTTTGAAGCACTGAACTCCACGAGCTTCTCGAGGTCTCAAGGGATGTGAGGTCCCCTGTCCAGACGAGGTGGGGAGCTAGGGTTTTCTCTAGGGTATCCACAGAAGATTCAGACACCCCTTCAACTTGTGAGATGAAAGACGACCCTGCATTCAAGCCACTTCAAGGAAATCCGACCTTATTTCTAGTCAGGGAATCTGGGTATCCACTCCACTTGAGGCAGCAAACTCAGGGTCCCTCTCACATACCTATTGCTGAGGGAAGGCTCCTCTTGAGGTGCTTGTGGAAAGTTGGCTTAACTGATCAATAGAATCCTGTGAACCAGCTCTCTTCTGGAGACGATATGGGGTACATGGAGCTTTCGTCGAGTTCCTGTGCTGAAATTGGTGTTCCTATAGACTTGAGACGTGTGTCTCAGGGAATCTAGGTAGTTGCCTAAAGGAAGTCAAGCCACTTGTCGTGTATGATAGGGAACAGGGAATTGCTCTGGAGCCAATGCAGGGGAATCGGGCTTAATCTCGAGTTGATTTGGGCTTCTCCGAGCTATTTCACATTCCTGCAGTGACATCAGTGTTCTTCCAGACTTATGAAGGATTTCTGGGGGACTCTCTGTAGTTACAAGCAAATCAAGGTTCCTTACCTGTTTCATTGGGAACAAGGAATTACTCTGCACGCAATGCAGGGGAATCACGCCTCATCTCTCAGTCAGGGGGAAGTCTCATGGTTTTTCTCGAGTTGCGGTGGGAACCTGGGGTATGTTCTCGAGTTACGGCGGGGGTAGCCATTAAAAACTTTGTTTGTTCAGCGACGTCAGGACTCCTGTCTAGTTATGATGGGCACCTCAGGAATCTAAACTACGCTTGGCAGGACGCTTCTGGAGGTGAGGCAGGAGACCGAGGTTCAGTTTCTAGTTTTAACACTGATATTGGGATTCCTATCCATTTTCAATAAGAGTCAGGCATCGTCACCTTTTGAAGCACTGAATTCCGTCTGCCCGTCGAGGTGTCAAAGGGATGTGATTCCCCCTGTACAGATGAGGCGGAGAACTACGGCTTTCTCTAGGGTCTCCACAGGGGATTGAGACATCCCTTCATCTTGTGAGATGAAAGATGAGCCTGAATTTAAGCCATTGCAGGGAAATCTGGACTTCTTTTGAGTCAGGGCCTCTCGCGGTCCATTCCACTTGAGCAAGAAAACACAGGGTCCCTCTCACATACCTATTGCTGAGGGAAAACTCCACTTGAGGTTCTTGTGGAAAGTTGGCTCACCTCTTCAGTCAAAGACAGGGAATCCCCTCTCAACTTGAGATGATATGGGGTGCATGGTGCTTTCCTCGAGCTGTTGAACTGAAATTAATATTAATATAGACTTGAGACGGCTGTCTCAGGGAATCTCTGTAGTTTCCTAAGGGAAGTAAAGCCATTTGTACAGTATGATGTGGAACACGGGAGAGCTATGAAGCCAATGAAGGGGCAATGGGCTTCATCTCGAGTCGATTTGGGGTAAACCGAGCTATTTTGCATTCCTGAGGTGACATCATTGTTCATCTCGTCTTGTGGCAGTGTGCATGGGGACTCCCTGTTGTTCCATCAAGAAAATCGAGACTCGTTATGTGTTTGATTGGGAATACGGGATTGCTCTGCACACAATGCAGGGGAATCGAGCCTCATCTCTCAGTGAGGGGGATGTCTCATGGGATTTCTCGAGTTGCGGCAGTAACCTGGGATATATACTCGAGTTACAGCGGGGATGGCCATTCAAAACTCCACTTTGTTCAGCGAAGTCAGGACTCCTGTTTAGTTATGACGGACACCTCAGGAATCTAAACTAGGCTTGGCAGGATAATACAGAAGCTTCTGGAGTTGAGGTGGGAGACAAAGTGTCCCTTTCTATTTTCCACAGTGATATTGGCATTCCTATCAATTTTCAAGAAGAGTCAGGCCTCATCAGCTTTTGAAGCATTGAACTGCACAAGCGTCTCGAGGTGTCAAGCAATGTGAGGCCCCTGTCCAGATAAGGCAGGGAACTAGGGTTTTCCCTAGGGTCTCCACAGAGGATTCAGATTTCCCTTCATCTTGTGATATGAAAGCGAGCCTGCATTCAAGCCACTTTAGGGAAATCCAACCTTATTTCAAGTCAGGGAATCTCGGTATCAACTCCACTTGAGGCAGCAAACTCAGGGTCCCTCTCACATACCTATTGCTGAGGGAAGGCTCCTCTTGAGGTGCTTGTGGAACGTTGGCCTACCTGTTCAATAGAATCTTGGGAATCAGCTCTCTTCTTGAGACGATATGGGATGCATGGAGCTTTCCTGGAGTTGCTGTGCTGAAATTGGTGTTCCTATAGACTTGAGACGTGTGTCTCAGGGAACCCCGGTTTTTGCCTAAAGGAAGTCAAACCACTTGTCGTGTAAGATGGTTAACAGGGAATTGCTCTGGAGCCAATGCAGGGGAATCGGGCTTAATCTCCAGTTGATTTTGGCTACCCCGAGCTATTTCACATTCCTGCGGTGACATCAGTGTTCTTCTAGACTTGTGAGGCATTTCTATGGTACTCTCTGTAGTTCTGTCAAACAAATCAAGGCTCCTTACCTGTTTGATTGGGAACAAGGAATTTCTCTGCACACAATGCAGGGGAATCGGGCCTCATCTCTCAGTGAGCAGGAAGTCTCATGGGTTTTCTCGAGTTGCTGTGGGAACTTGGTGTATGTTCTCAAGTTACGGTGGGGGTAACCATTAAAAACTTTTGTTTGTTCAGCAACATCAGGTCTCCTGTCTAGTTACGACTGACACCTCAGGAATCTAAACTACACTTGTCAGGACAATACGGATGCTTCTGGAGGTGAGGGAGGAGACCGAGGTTCACTTTCTAGTTGGAACAGTGATATTGGGATTCCTATCCATTTTCAAAAAGAGTCAGGCATCGCCACCTTTTGAACCATTGAATTCCGTGTGGCCCTCAAGGTGTCAAAGGGATCTGATTCTCCCTGTCTAGATGAGGCAGAGACCTACAGCTTTCTCTAGGGTCTCCACAGGGGATTCAGACATCCCTTCATATTGTGAGATGGAAGACGAGCCTAAATTTAAGCCATTTCAGGGAAATCTGACTTTCATTTGAGGCAGGGCCTCTCGCGGTCCATTGCACTTGAGACAGAAAACACAGGGTCCCTCTCACATACCTATTGCTGAGGGAAAACTCCACTTGAGGTGCTTGCGGAAAGTTGGCTCACCTCTTCAGTCAAAGACAGGGAATCAGCTCTCATTTTGAGATGATATGGGTTGCATGGAGCTTTCCTCAAGCGGCTGTACTGAAAATAATATTCATATAGACTTGAGAAGGGTGTCTCAGGGAATCTCTGTAGTTTCCTCAAGGAAGTCAAGCCTCTTGTACAGTATGCTGGGGAACACGGGATAGCTATGGAGCCAATGAAGGGGAATTAGGTTTCATCTGGAGTTGATTTGGGGTACACTGAGCTATTTTGCATTCCTGAGTTGACATCAGTGTTCATCTCATCTTGTGACAGTGTTCTTGGGGACTCTCTGGTGTTCCATCAAGAAAATCGAGGCTCCTTTCGTGTTTGATTGGAATACGGGATTGCTCTGCACTCAATGCAGGGGAATCGAGCCTCATATCTTGGTGAGGGGGATGTCTCATGGGATTTCTCGTGTTGCGGCCAGAACCTGTGGTATATTCTTGAGTTACAGCGGGTTCGGCCATTCGAAACTCCACTTTGTTCAGCGAAGTGAGGATTCCTGTCTAGTTACGATGGATACCTCAGGAATCTAAACTAGGCTTGGCAGGATAATACAGACGCTTCTGGATGTGAGGTGGGAGACCAAGCGTCCGTTTCTAATTTCCACAGAGATATTGGGATTCCTATCAATTTTCTAGAAGAGTCAGGCCTCCTCATCTTTTAAAGCATTGAACTGCACGAGCCTCTCAAGCTGTCAAGGGATGTGAGGCCCCCTGTCCATATGAGGCGGGGAACTAGGGATTTCTCTAGGGTCTCCAAAGGGGATTCAGACATCCCTTCATCTTGTGAGATGAAAAGCGAGCCTACATTCAAGCCACTTCAGGGAAATCTGACCTTATTTCTAGTCAGGGAATCTCAGTATCCACTCCACTTGAGGCAGAAAACTAAGGGTTCCTCTCACATACCTATTGCTGAGGGAAGGGTCCTCTTGAGGTGCTTGAGCAAAGTTGGCCTACCTGTTCAATAGAATCCTGGGAATCAGCTCTCTTCTCGAGATGATATGAGGTGCATGGAGTTTTCCTCACATTCCTGTGCTGAAATTGGTGTTTCTATAGACTTGAGACGTGTATCTCAGGGAAGCTCAGCAGTTGCCTAAAGGAAGTCAAGCCAGTTGTCGCGTATGGTGTGGAACAGGGAATTTAGCTGGAGCTAATGCAGGGGAATCGGGCTTAATCTCGAGTTGATTTGGGCTACCCCGAGCTATTTCACATTCCTGTGTTGACATCAGTGTTATTCTATGCTTGTGAGGGATCTGGGGGACTCTCTGTAGTTCCGTCAAGCAAATAAAGGCTCCTTACCTGTTTGACTGGGAACAAGGAATTGCTCTGCATGCAACGTGGGGGAAGCGGGCTTCATCTCTCAGCGAGCGGGATGTCTCATTGTTTTTCTCGAGTTGCTTCGGGAACCTGGGGTATGTTCTCGAGTTACGGCGGTTGTAGCTATTAGAAACTTTTGTTTGTTCAGTGATGTCAGGACTCCTCTCTAGTTACGATGGAAACCTCAGGAATCTAAACTACACTTGGCAGGACAATATGGACGCTTCTGGAGGTGAGGCACGAGACCAAGTTTCACTTGCTAGTTGGAACAGTGATATTGGGTTTCCTATCCATTTTCAAAAAGAGTCAGGCATCGTCAGCTTTTGAAGCATTGAATTCCGTTTCCCTCTCGAGGTGTCAAAGGAATGTGATTCCCCCTGTCCAGATGAGGCGGAGTCCTACGGCTTGCTCTAGAGTCTTCACAGGGGATTCAGACTTCCCTTCATCTTGTGAGATGAAAGATGAGCCTGAATTTAAGCCACTGCAGGGAAATCCGGCCTTAGTTTAGTCAGGGCCTTTCACGGTCCATTCCACGTGAGACAGAAAACACATGGTCCCTCTCACATCACCATTGCTGAGGGAAAACTTCACTTGAGGTGCTTGTGGAAAGTTGGCTCACCTCTTCAGTCAAAGACAGGGAAACAGCTCTCATCTTGAGATAACACGGGGTGCATGGAGTATTCCCGAGTTGCTGTACTGAAATTAATATTCATATAGACTTGAGACGGGTGTCTCAGGGAATCTATGTAGTTTCCTCATGGAAGCCAAGCCACTTGTACTGTATGCTGTGGAACATGGGATAGCTATGGAGAAAATGAAGGGGAAATGGGCTTCAGCTCGAGTTGATTTGGGGTACACTGAGCTATTTTTCATTCTTGAGGTGACATCAGTGTTCATCTCATCTTGTGACAGTGTTCTTGGGCACTCTCTGGTGTTCCATCAAGAAAATCAAGGCTCCTTACGTGTTTGATTGGGAATACAGGATTGCTCTGCACGCATTGCAGTTGAATCGAGCCTCATCTCCCAGCGAGGGGCATGTCTCATGAGATTTCTCGAGTTGCTGCAGGAACCTGGGGTATATTGTCGAGTTACAGCGGGAATGGCCATTTGAAAATCCACTTTGTTCAGCGAACTCAGGACTCCTGTCTAGTTATGTCGAAAACCTCGGGAATCTAAACTAGGCTTGGCAGGATAATACAGACGCTTCTGGAGGTGAGGTGGGATACCAAGCGTCCCTTTCTAGTTTCCACAGAGATATTGGGACTCCTATTAATTTTTAAGAAGAGTCAGGATTCGTCACCTTTTGAAGCACTGAACTCCACGAGCCTCTCGAGGTCTCAAGAGATGTGAGTCCCCCTGTCCAGATGAGGCGGGGAACTAGCATTTTCCCTAGGCTCTCCACAGAGTATTCAGACATCCCTTCATCTTGTGAGATGAAAAACGGGCCTGAATTTAAGCCACTGCATGGAAATCCGGCCTTCTTTTGAGTCAGGGCCTCTCGCAGTCCATTCCACATTAGACAGAAAACAGAGGGTCCCTCTCACATCCCTATGGCTGAGGGAAAACTCCACTTGAGGTGCTTGTGGAAAGTTGGCTCACCTCTTCAGTCAAAGACAGGGAAACAGCTCTCATCTTGAGATAACACGGGGTGCATGGAGTATTCCCGAGTTGCTGTACTGAAATTAATATTCATATAGACTTGAGATGGGTGTCTCAGGGAATCTCTGTAGTTTCCTAAAGGAATTCAAGCCACTTGTACTGTATTATGTGGAACATGGGATAGCTATGGAGCCAATAAAGGGGAAATGGGCTTCATCTTGAGTTGATTTCGGGTACACTGAGCTATTTTGCCTTCCTGAGGTGACATCAGTGTTCATCTCATCTTGTGACAGTGTTGTTGGGAATATCTGGTGTTCCATCAAGAAAATCGAGGCTTCTTACATGTTTGATTGGGAAAAGAGGATTGCTCTGCATGCAATGCAGGGCAATCGAGCCTCATCTCCCGGCGAGGGGGATGTCTCATGAGATTTCTCGAGTTGCGGCAGGAACCTGGGGTATATTCCCGAGTTACAGCGGTGATGGCCATTCGAAAGTCCACTTTGTTCAGGGAAGTAGGACTCCTATCTAGTTACGACAGACACCTTGGGAAACTAAACTAGGCTTGGCAGGGTAATACAGACACTTCTAGGGGTGAGGTGGGAGACCAAGCGTCCCTTTCTAGTTTCCACAGAGATATAGGGATTCCTATCAATTTTCAAGAAGAGTCAGGCCTCATCATCTTTTGAAGTATTGAACTCCACGAGCCTCTCGAGGTGTCAATGGATGTGAGCCCCCTGTCAAGATGAGGCGGGGAACTAGGGCTTTCTCTAGGGTCTGCACAGAGGATTCAGACACCCCTTCATCTTGTGAGAGGAAAGACGAGCCTGCATTCAAGCCACTTCAGGGAAATCCGACCTTATTTCTAGTCAGGGAATGTCGGTATCCACTCCACTTCAGGCAGCAAACTCAGGGTCCCTCTCACATACTTATTGCTGAGGGAAGGCTCCTCTTGAGGTGCTTGTGGAAAGTTGGCCTACCTGTTCAATAGAAACATGGAAATCACCTCTCTTCTTGGGACGATATGAGGTGCATGGAGGTTTCCTCGAGTTCCTGTGCTGAAATTTTTGTTCCTATAGACTTGAGACGTGTGTCTCACGGAATCTCGGTAGTTGCCTAAAGGAATTCAAGCCACTTGTCGTGTATGATGGGGAACAGGGAATTGCTCTGGGGCCAATGCCGGGGAATCGGGCTTAATCTTGAGTTGATTTGGGCTACCCCGAGATATTTCACATTCCTGCAGTGACATTAGCGTTCTTCTAGACTTATGAAGGATTTCTGGGGGACTCTCTGTAGTTCCTTCAAGCAAATCAAGGCTCCTTATGTGTTTCATTGGGAACAAGAAATTACACTGCACACCATGCAGGGAATCGGGCCTCATCTCTCAGTGAGCGGGAAGTCTCATGGTTTTTCTGGAGTTGCGGCAGAAACCTGGGGTATCTTGTCGAGTTACGGCGGGGGTAGCCATTAAAAACTTTTGTTTGTTCAGCGACGTCAGGACTCCTGTCTAGTTAAGATGGACACCTCAGGAATCTAAACTACGCTTGGCAGGACGCTTCTGGAGGTGAGACAGGAAACCGAGGTTCACGTTCTAGTTGGAACAGTGATATTGGGATTCCTATCCATTTTCAAAAAGAGTCAGGCATCATCACCTTTTGAAGCATTGAATTCCGTGTTCCCCTCAAGGTGTCAAAGGAATGTGATTCCCCCTGTCCAGGTGAGGCAGAGACTTACGACTTTCTCTAGGGACTCCACAGGGGATTCAGACAACCCTTCATCTTGTGAGATGAAAGACGAGCCTGAATTTAAGCCACTGCAGATAAATCCAGCCTTCTTTTGAGTCAGGGCCTCTCGCGTTCCATTCCACTTGAGACAGAAAACACAGGGTCCCACTCACATACCTATTGCTGAGGGAAAACTCCACTTGAGGTGCTTGTGGAAAGTTGGCTCACCTCTTCAGTCAAAGACAGGGAATCAGCTCTCATCTTGAGATGACACGGGGTGCATGGAGCTTTCCTCGTGTTGCTGTACTGAAATTAATATTCATATAGACTTGAGACAGGCGTCTCAGGGAATCTCTGTGATTTGTTCAAGTAATTCAGGCCACTTCTACTGTATGCTCTGGAACATGGGATAGCTATGGAGCCAATGAAGGTGAAATGGGCTTCATCTCGAGTTAACTTGGGGTACACCGAGCTATTTTGCATTCCTGAAGTGATATCAGTGTTCATCTTGTCTTGTGACACTGTTCTTGGGGACTCTCTGGTGTTCCATCAAGAAAGTCGAGGCTCCTTACGTGTTTGATTGGGAATACGGGATTGTTCTGCAGGCAATGCAGGGGAATCGAGCCTCATCTCCCGGCAAGGGGGATGTCTCATCGGATTTCTCGAGTTGCGGCAGGAACCTGGGGTATATTCTCCAGTTACAGTGGGGATGGCCATTCGAAACTCCACTTTGTTCAGCGAAGTCAACACTCCTGTCTAGTTAGGATGGACACCTCGGGAATCTAAACTAGGAATGGCAGGATAATTCAGATTCTTCTGGAGGTTAGATGGGAGACCAAGTGTCCCTTTCTAGTTTCCACAGAGATATTGGGATTCCTATCAATTTTCAAGAAGAGGCAGGCCTCGTCACCTTTTGAAGCATTGATCTGCACGAGGCTCTCAAGGTCTCAAGGGATGTGAGGCCCCCTGTCCAAATGAGGTGGGGAACTAGGGTTTTCTCTAGGGTCTCCACAGATGATTCAGACAACCCTTCATCTTGTGAGATGAAAGACGAGCCTGCATTCAAGCCACTTCAGGGAAATCCGACCTTATTTCTAGTCAGGGAATCTCAGTATCCACTCCACTTGAGGCAGTAATTTCAGGGTCCCTCTCACATACCTATTGCTGAGGGAAGGCTCCTTTTGAGGTTCTTGTGGAAAGTTGGCCTACCTGTTCAATAGAATCCTAGGAATCAGCTGACTTCTCGAGATGATATGGTGTGCATGGAGCTTTGCTCGAGTAAATGTGCTGAAATTGGTGATCCTATAGACTTGAGAAGTGTGTCTCAGGGAATCTCGGTAGTTACCTAAAGGAACTCAAGCCACTTGTGGTGTATGACGGGGAACAGGGAATTGCTCTGGAGCCAATGCAGGGCAATTGGGCTTAATCTCAAGTTGATTTGGGCTACTATGAGCTATTTCACATTCCTTCGGTGACATCAGTGTTCCTCTAGACTTGTGAGGGATTTCGAGGGGACTCTCTCTCGTTCCGTCAAGAAAATCAAGGCTCCTTCCCTGTTTGATTGGGAATAAGGAATTGCTCTGCACGCAATGCAGGGTAATCGGGCCTCAACTCTCAGTAAGTGGGAAGTCTCATGGTTTTTCTCAAGTTGCGGCAGAACCTGGGGTATGTTCTCAAGTTACGGCAGGGGTAGCCATTAAAAACTTTTGTTTGTTCAGCAACGTCAGGACTCCTGTCTAGTTATGATGGACACCTCAAGAATCTAAACTACGCTTGGCAGGACAATACGGACGCTTCTGGAGGAGAGGCAGGAGACCGAGGTTCACTTTCTAGTTGAAACAGTGATATTGGGATTCCTATCCATTTTCCAAAAGACTCAGGCATCGTCACCTTTTGAAGCATTGAATTCCGTGTGCCTCTCAAGGTGTCAAATTGATGTGATTCCCCCTGTCCAGATGAGGCAGAGACCTACGGCTTTCTCTAGGGTGTCCACAGGAGGTTCAGACATCCCTTCACCATGTGAGATGAATGACGAGCCTGAATTTAAGCCCCTGCAGGGAAAGCCGGCCTTCTTTTGAGTCAGGGCCTCTCGCGGTCCATTCCATTTTAGACAGAAAACACAGGGTCCCACTCACATACCTTTTGCTGAGGGAAAACTCCACTTGAGGTGCTTATGAAAAGTTGGCTCACCTCTTCAGTCAAAGACAGGGAATCAGCTCTCATCTTGAGATGATATGGGGTTCATGGAGCTTTCCTCGAGTTGCTGTACTGAAATTAATATTCATATAGACTTGAGACGGCTGTCACAGGGAATCTCTGTAGTTTCCTCAAGGAAGTCAAGCGACTTGTGCTGTATGCTGTGAAACATGGGATACCTATGTAGACAATCAAGGGGAAATGATCCTCATCTCGAGTTGATTTTGTGTGCACCGAGCTGTTTTGCATTCCTGATGTGACATCAGTGTTCATCTCGTCTTGTGACTCTGTTCTTGGGGACTCTCTGGTGTTCCATCAAGAAAATCTAGGCTTCTTACATGTTTGATTGGGAATACGGGATTGCTCTGCAGTCAACGCAGGGGAATCGGACCTCATCTCCCGCTGAGTGGGAAGTCTCATGGGATTTCTCGAGTTGTGGCAGGAACCTGGGGTATGTTCTCGAGTTACGGCGGGGCTATCCATTAAAATCTTTTGTTTGTACAGCAACGTCAGGACTCCTGTCTAGTTACGATGGATACCTCAAGAATCTAAACTACGCTGGGCTGCCAATACGGATGCTTCTGAAGCTGAGGAAGAAGACCGAGGTTCACTTTCTAGTTGGAACAGTGATATTGGGATTCCTATCCATTTTTCAAAAGAGTCAGCCTTCGTCACCTTTTAAAGCATTTAATTCCGTGTGTCTCTCGAGGTGTCAAAGGGATGTTATTCCCCCTGTCCAGATGAGGTGGAGACCTATGGCTTTCTCTAGGTTCTCCACAGAGGATTCAGACATCCCTTTATTTTATGAGAAGAAAGACGAACCTGAATTTAAGCCACTGCAGGGAAATCCGCCTTCTTTTGAGTCAGGGCCTCTCGCGGTGATTCCATTAGAGACAGAAAACACAGGGGGCCTCTCACATATTTATTGCTGAGGGAAAACTCCACTTGAGCTGCTTGTAGAAAGTTGGCTCACCCCCTCAGTCAAAGACAGAGAATTAGCTCTCATCTTGAGATGATATGGGGTGCATGGAGCTTTCTTCAAGTTGCTGTACTGAAATTAATATTCATATAGACTTGAGACGGGTGTCTCAGAGAATCTCTTGAGTTTCCTCAAGGAAGTCAAGCCACTTGTACTGTATGCTGTGGAACATGGGATGGCTATGGAGCAAATGAAGGGGAAATGGGCTCCATCTCGAGTTGATTTGGGATACACCGAGCGCTTTTGCCTTCCTGAGGTGACATGAGTGTTCATCTCGTCCTGTGACAGTGTTCTTCGGCACTCTCTGGTGTTCAATCAAGAAAATCAAGGCTCCTTACATGTTTGATTGGGAATACGGGATTGCTCTGCACTTAATGCAGGGATATCGAGCCTCATCTCCCGGCGAGGTGGATGTCTCATGGAATTTCTCGAGTTGCGGCAGGAACCTGGGGTATATTCTCGAGTTACAGCGGGGATGGTCATTCAAAACTCCACTTTGTTCAGCGAAGTCAGGACTCCTGTCTAGTTATGACGGACACCTCGGTAATCTAAAGTAGGCTTGGCAGGATAATACAGACACTTCTGGAGGTGAGGTGGGAGACCAAGTGTCCCTTTCTAGTTTCCACAGAAATATTGGGATTCCTATCAATTTTCAAGAAGAGTCAGGCCTCGTCATCTTTTGAAGCATTGAACTCCACGAGCCTCTTGAGGTGTCAAGTGATGTGAGGCCCCCTGTCAAGATGAGGCGGGAAACTAGGGTTTTCTCTAGGGTCTCCACAGAGGATTCAGACATCCCTTCATCTTGTGAGATGAAAGATGAGCCTGCATTCAAGCCACTTCACGGAAATCCAACCTTCTTTCTAGTCAGGGAATCTCGGTATCCACTCCACTTGAGGCACCAAACTCAGGGTCCATCTCACATACCTATCCTGAGTGAAGTCTCCTCTTGAGGTGCTTGTGGAAACTTTGCCTCGCTATTCAATAGAATCCTGGGAATCAGCTCTCTTCTCGAGACGATATGGGGTTCACGGAGCTTTCCTCGAGTTCCTGTGCTGAAATTGGTGTTCCTATAGACCTGAGACGTGTGTCTCAGGGAATCTCGGTAGTTGCCTAAGGGAAGTCAAGCCACTTGTCATGTATGATGGGGAACAGGGAATTGCTCTGGAGCCAATGCAGGGGAATCAGACTTAATGTCAAGTTGATTTGGGCTACCCCGAGCTATTTCACATTCTTGCGGTGACATTCTTGTTCTTCTAGACTTGTGAGGGATTTCTGGGGGACTCTCCGTAGTTCCGTCAAGCAAATCAAAGCTCCTTCCCTATTTGATTGGGAACAAGGAATTGCTCTGCACGCAATACAGGAAAATCGGGCCTCATCTCTCAGCGAGTGGGAAGTCTCATGGTTTTTCTCGAGTTGCGGTGAGAACCTGGGGTATGTTCTCGAGTTACGGCGGGGTACCCATTAGAAACTTTTGTTTGTTTTGCAATGTCAGGATTCCTGTCTAGTTACGATGGATACCTCAGGAATCTAAACTACGCTTGGCAGGACAATACGAACGATTTTGGAGGTGAGGCATGAGACCGAGTTTCACTTTCTAGTTGGAACAGTGATGTTGGGATACCTATTCATTTTCCAAAAGAGTCAGGCTTCGTCACCTTTTGAAGCATTGAATTCTGTGTGCCTCTCGAGGAGTCAAAGGGATGTGATTCCCCCTCTCCACATGAGGCAGAGACCTACGGCTTTCTCTAGGGTCTCCACAGGGGATTCAGTCGTCCCTTCATCTTGTGAGATGAAAGATGAGCCTGAATTTAAGCCACTGCAGGTAATGCCGGCCTTCTTTTGAGTCAGGGCCTCTCGAGGTCCATTCCCCTTGAGACAGAAAACACACGGTCCATCCCACATACCTATTGCTGAGGGAAAACTCCACTTGAGGTGTTTGTGGAAAGCTGGCTCACCTCTTCAGTCAAAGAAAGGGAATCAGCTCTCATCTTGAGACGATATGGGGTGCATGGAGCTTTCCTCGAGTTGCTGTTCTGGAATTAATATTCATATAGCTTTGAGACGTGTGTCTCAGGGAATCTCTGTAGTTTCCTCAAGGAAGTCAAGCCACTTGTACTGTATGCTGTGGAACATGCGATAGCTATGGAGCCAATGAAGGGGAAATGGGCTTCATCTCGAGTTGATTTGGAGTACACCGAGCTATTTTGCATTCCTGAGGTGACGTCAATGTTAATCTCGTCTTGTGACAGAGTTCTTTGGGACTCTCTGGTGATCCATCAAGAAAATCGAGGCTCCTTACGTGTTTGATTGGGAATACGGGATTGCTCTGCACTCAATGCAGGGGCATCGAGCCTCACCTCCCGGCGAGGGGGATGTCTCATGGTATTTCTCAAGTTGTGGCAGGAACCTTTGGTATATTCTCGAGTTACAGCGGGGATGGCCATTCGAAACTACACTTTGTTCAGTGAAGTCAGAACTCCTGTCTAGTTATGACGGACACCTCGGGAATCTGAACTAGGCTTTTCAGGATAATACAGACGCTTCTCTAGATGAGGTAGGAGAAAAAGCGTCCGTTTCTAGTTTCCATAGAAATATTGGGGATTCCTATCAATTTTCAAGAAGAATCAGGCCTCGTCACCTTTTGAAGCATTGAACTCCACGAGCCTCTCGAGGTGTCAAGGGATGTGAGGCCCCTGTCCAGATGAGGAGGGCAACTAGGATTTTCTCTAGGGTCTCCATAGAGGTTTAAGCCATCCCTTCATCTTGTGAGATGAAAGACGATCCTGCACTCAAGCCACTTCAGGGAAATCTGACCTTATTTCTAGTCATGGAATTTCGGTATCCACTCCACTTGAGGCAGCAAACTCAGGGTTCCTCTCACATACCTATTGCTGAGGGAAGGCTCTTCTTGACATGCTTGTGGAAAGTTGGCCTACCTGTTCAATAGAATCCTGGAAATCAACTCTCTTCTCGAGACGATATGCGGTGCATGGAGCTTTCCTCGTGTTCCTGTGCTGAAATTGGTGTTCCTATTGACTTGAGACGTGTGTCTCTGGGAATCTCGGTAGTTGCTAAAGGAAGTCAAGCCACTTGTTGTGTATGATGGGGAACAGGGAATTGCTATGGAGCCAATCCAGGGGAATTGGGCTTAATCTCGAGTTGATTTGGGCTACTCCAAGCTATTTCACATTACTACAGTGACATCAGTGTTCTTCTAGAGTTGTGAGGGATTTCTGGGGGACTCTCTGTAGTTCCATCAAGCAAATCAAGGCTCCTTCCCTGTTTGATTGGGAACAAGGAATTGCTCTGCAGGAAATGCAGGGGAATCGGGCCTCATCTCTCAGTGAGCGGGAAGTCTCTTGGGATTTCTCGAGTTGCGGCAGGAACCTGGGGTATGTTCTCGAGTTACGACGGGCATAGCCATTAAAAACTTTTGTTTCTTCAGCAACGTCAGGACTCCTGTCTAGTTACGATGGACACCTCAGAATGTAGACTACGCTTGGCTGACAATACGGACGCTTCCGAAGGTGAGGCAGGAGACCAAGGTTCACTTTCTAGTTGGAACAGTGAAATTGGGATTCCTATCCATTTTCCAAAAGAGTCAGGCTTTGTCATCTTTTGAAGCATTTAAATCCGTGTGTCTCTCAAGGTTTCAAAGGGATGTTATCCCCCCTGTCCAGATGAGGCGGGCAACTAGGGTTTTCTCTAGGGTCTCCATAGAGGTTTCAGCCATCCCTTCATCTTGTGAGATGAAAGACGAGCCTGCACTCAAGCCACTTCAGGAAAATCTGACCTTATTTCTAGTCACGGAATTTCGGTATCCATTCCACTTGAGGCAGCAAACTCAGGGTTCCTCCCACATACCTATTGCTGAAGGAAGGCTCCTCTTGACATGCTTGTGGAAACTTGGCCTACCTGTTCAATAGAATCCTGGGAATCAGCTCTCTTGTCAAGACTTTATGGGGTGCATGGAGCTTTCCTCGAATTCCTGTGCTGAAATTGGTGTTCCTATAGACTTGAGACGTGTTTCTTAGGCAATCTCGGTAGTTGCCTAAAGGAAGTCAAGCCACTTGTCATGTGTGACGGGGAACGGGGAATTGCTCTGTTTCCAATGCAGGGCAATCGGGCTTATCTCGAGTTGATTTGGGCTACACCAAGTGATTTCACATTCCTGCGGTGACATCAGTGTTCTTTTAGAGTTGAGAGGGATTTCTGGGGGACTCTCTGTAGTTCCGTTAAGCAAATCAAGGCTCCTTCCCTGTTTGATTGGGAACAGGGTATTGCTTTGCATGCAATGCAAGGGAATCAGGCCTCATCTCTCAGTGAGCGGGAAGTCTCATGGTTTTTCTCGAGTTGCTGTGGGAACCTGGTTTATGTTCGCGAGTTACAGCAGGGGTAACCATTAAAAACTATTGTTTGTTTAGCGATGTACGGACTCCTGTCTAGTTATGATGGACACCTCAGGAATCTAAACTATGCTTGGCAGGACAATACGGACCCTTCTGGAGGAGAGGCAGGAGACCGAGGTTCACTTTCTAGTTGGACCAGTAATATTGGGATTCCTATCCATTTTCCAAAAGACTCAGACATCGTCACCTTTTGAAGCATTGAATTCCGTGTGCCTCTCAAGGTGTCAAATTGATGTGATTTCCCCCTGTCCAGATGAGGCGGAGACCTACGGCTTTCTCTAGGGTCTCCACAGGGGATTCAGACATCCCTTCACCATTTGAGATGAAAGACGAGCCTGAATTTAAGCCACTGCAGGGAAATCCGGCCTTCTTTTGAGTCAGGGCCTCTTGCGGTCCATTTCACTTTAGACAGAAAACACAGGGTCCCACTCACATACCTATTGCTGAGGAAAAACTCCACTTGAGGTGCTTGTGGAAATTTGGCTCACCTCTTCAGTCAAAGACAGGGAATCAGCTCTCATCTTGAGGCGATATGGGGTGCTTGGAGCTTTCCTCGAGTTGCTGTACTGAAATTAATATTCATATAGACTTGAGACGGGTAACTTAGGGAATCTCTGTAGTTTCCTCAAGGAAGTCAAGCCACTTGTACTGTATGCTGTGAAACACGGGACACCTATGGAGCCAATCGAGGGGAAATGGGCTTCATCTAGAGTTTGTTTTGTGTGCATCGAGCTGTTTTGCATTCCTGAGGTGACATCAGTGTTCATCTCGTCTTGTGACTGTGTTCTTGGGGACTCTCTGCAGTTCCATCAAGAAAATCGAGGCTTCTTACGTGTTTGATTGGAAATACGGGATTGATCTGCATGCAACACAGGGGAATTGGGCCTCATCTCCCGCTGAGGGGAAAGTCTCATGGGATTTCTCGAGTTGCGGCAGGAACCTGGAGTATGTTCTCGAGTTACGGCGGGGGTAGCCATTAAAAACTTTTGTTTGTTCAGTGACGTCAGGACTCCTGTCTAGTTACGATGGACACCTCAGGAATCTAAACTACGCTTGGCTGACAAAACGGAAGCTTCTGAAGGTGAGGCAGGAGACCGAGGTTCACTTTCTAGTTGGCACAGTGATATTGGGATTCCTATTCATTTTCCAAAAGAGTCGGGCTTCGTCACCTTTTGAAGCATTTAATTCCGTGTGTCTCTCGAGGTGTCAAAGGGATGTTATTCCCCCTGTCCAGATGAGGCGGAGACCTACGGCTTTCTCTAGGTACTCCACAGAGGATTCAGACATCCATTCATCTTGTGAGATGAAAGACGAACCTGAATTTAAGCCACTGCAGAGAAATCCGCCTTCTTTTGAGTCACGGCCTCTCGCGGTGCTTCCACTAGAGACAGAAAACACAGGGTCCCTGTCACATATCTATTGCTGAGGGAAAACTCCACTTGAGCTGCTTGTGGAATGTTGGCTCACCTCTTCAGTCAAAGACAGGGAATCAGCTCTCATCTGGAGATGATATGGGGTGCATGGAGCTTTCCTCGAGTTGCTTTACTGAAATTAATATTCATATAGACTTGAGACGGGTGTCTCAGGGAATCTCTTTAGTTTCCTCAAGGAAGTCAAGCCACTTGTACTGTATGCTGTGGAACACGGGATGGCTATGGAGCCAATGAAGGGGAAATGGGCTTCATCTCGAGTTGATTTGGGGTACACCGAGCTCTTTTGCCTTCCTAAGGTGACATGAGGGTTCATCTCGTCCTGTGACAGTGTTCTTCGGCACTCTCTGGTGTTCAATCAAAAAAATCAAGGCTCCTTACATGTTTGATTGGGAATACGGGATTGCTCTGCACTTAATGCAGGGATATCGAGCCTCATCTCCCGGCGAGGTGGATGTCTCATGGGATTTCTCGAGTTGCGGCAGCAACTTGGGGTATATTCTCGAGTTACAGCGAGGATGGTCATTTGAAACTCAACTTTGTTCAGCGAAGTCAGGACTCCTGTCTAGTTACGATGGACACCTCGGGAATCTAAACTAGGCTTGGCGGGATAATACAGACGCTTCTGGAGGTGAGCTGGGAGCCCAAGCGTCCCTTTCTAATTTCCACAGAGATATTGGGATTCCCATCAGTTTTCAAGAAGAGTCAGGCCTGGTCACCTTTTGAAGCATTGAACTCCACGAGCCTCTCTAGATGTCAAGGGATGTGAGGCCCCCTGTCCAGATGAGGCGGGGAACTAGAGTTTTCTCTACATTCTCAACAGAGGATTCAGACATCCCTTCATCTTGGGAGATGAAAGACGAGCCTGAATTCAAGCCACTTCAGGGAAATCCGACCTTATTTCTAGTCAGGGAATCTCAGTATCGACTCCACATGAGGCAGCAAACTCAGGGTCCCTCTCACATACCTATTGTTGAGGGAAGGCTCCTCTTGAGTTGCTTGTGGAAAGTTGGCCTACCTGTTCAGTAGAATCCTGGGCATCAGCTCTCCTCGAGACGATATGGGGTGCATGGAGCTTTCCTCGAGTTCCTGTGCTGAAATTGGTGTTCCTATAGACTTGAGACGTGTGTCTCAGGGAATCTCGGTAGTTGCCTAAAGGAAGTCAAGCCACTTGTCGTGTATGATGGGGAACAGGGAATTGCTCTGGAGCCAATGCAGGGAAATCGGGCTTAATCTCGAGTTGAATTGGGCTACCCCGAGATATTTCACATTCCTGCGGTGACATCAGTGTTCTTCTAGATTTGTGAGGGATTTCTGGGGGACTCTCTGTAGTTCCATCAAGAAAATCAAGGCTCCTTCCCTGTTTGATTGGGAACAAGGAATTGCACTGCACGCAATGGAGGGGAATCGGGCCTAATCTCTCAGTGAGCAGGAATTCGCATGGTTTTTCTCGAGTTGCAGTGGAACCTGGGGTATGTTCTCGAGTTACGGCGGGCGTAGCCATTAAAAACTTTTGTTTCTTCAGCGACGTCAGGACTCCTGTCTAGTTATGATGGACACCTCAGGAATCTAAACTACGCTTGGCAGGACAATACGGACGCTTCTGGAGGAGAGGCAGGAGACCGAGGTTCACTTTCTAGTTGAAACAGTGATATTGGGATTCCTATCCACTTTCAAAAGAGTCAGGCATCATCACCTTTTGAAGCATTGAATTCCGAGTGCCTCTCGAGTTGTCATATTGATGTGATTCCCCCTGTCCAGATGAGGTGGAGACCTACGGCTTTCTCTAGGGTCTCCACAGGGGATTCAGACATCCCTTCACCATGTGAGATGAAACACGAGCCTGAATTTAAGCCACTGCAGGGTAATCCGGCCTTCTTTTGAGTCAGGGCCTCTCGCGTTCCATTCCACTTGAGACAGAAAACACAGGGTCCCACTCACATACCTATTGCTGAGGGAAAACTCCACTTGAGGTGCTTATGAAAAGTTGCCTCACCTCTTCAGTCAAAGACAGGGAATCAGCTCTCATCTTGAGACGATATGGGGTGCATGGAGCTTTCCTCAAGTTGCTGTACTGAAATTAATATTCATATAGACTTGAGAAGGGTGTCTCAGGAAATCTCTTTAGTTTCCTCAAGGAACTCAAGCCACTTGTACTGTATGCTGTGGAACACGGGATAGCTATGGAGCCAATGAAGAGGAAATGGCCTTCATCTCGAGTTGATTTGGGGTACACCGAGCTCTTTTGCCTTGCTGATGTGACATAAGTGTTCATCTCGTCTTGTGACAGTGTTCTTCGGCATTCTCTGGTTTTCAATAAAAAAAATCGAGGCTCCTTACATGTTTGATTGGGAATACGGGATTTCTCTGCACTCAATGCAGGGGTATCAAGCCTCATCTCCCGGGGAGTGGGATGTCTCATGCAATTTCTCGAGTTGCGTCACTAACCTGGGGTATATTCTTGAGTTACACAGGTGATGGCCATTCGAACTCCACTTTGTTCAGCGAAGTCAAGACACCTGTCTAATTATGATGGACACCTCGGGAATCTAAACTAGGCTTGGCAGGATAATACAGACGCTTCTGGAGGTGAGGTGGTAGACCAAGCGTCCCTTTCTAGTTTCCACAGAGATATTCGGATTCCTATCAATTTTCAAGAAAAGTCAGGCCTTGTCACCTTTTGAAGCACTGAACTCCACGTGCCTCTCGAGGTTTCAAGGGATGTGAGGCCCCCTGTCCAGATGAGGCGGGGAACTATGGTTTTCTCTAGGTTCTCAACAGAGGATTCAGACATCCCTTCATCTTGTGAGATGAAAGACGAACCTGCATTCAAGCCACTTCAGGGAAATCTGACCTTATTTCTAGTCAGAGAATCTCGGTATCCACTCCAGTTGAGGCAGCAACCTCAGGGTCCCTCTCACATACCTATTACTGAGGGAAGGCTCCTCTTGAGGTGCTTGTGGAAAGTTTACCTACCTGTTCAAGAGAATCCTGGGAATTAGCTCTCTTCTGGAGATGATATGGGGTGCATGGAGCTTTCCTCGAGTTCCTGTGCTGAAATTGGTGTTCCTATAGACTTGAGACATGTGTCTCAGGGAATCTCAGTAGTTGACTAAAGGAAGTCAAGCCACTTGTCGTGTATGATGTGGATCATGGGATAGCTATGGAGCCAATGAAGGGGAAATGGGCTTCATTTCGAGATGATTTGTGTTACACCGAGGTATTTTGTATTCCTGCGGTGACTTCAGAATACTTCTAGACATGTGAGGGTGTTCTGGGGGACTCTCTATATTTCCGTCAAGGAAATTGAGGCTCCTTACGTGTTTTTTGGGAATAGAAGATTGCTCTGCACACAATGCAGGGGAATCGAGCCTCATCTCCTGGCAAGGGGGATGTCTCATGGGATTATTTATGTTGCGGCAGTAAATGGGTGTTTATTCTCGAGTTACAGCGGGGATGGCCATTCAAAACTCCACGTTGTTCAGAGAAGTCAGAACTCTTGTCTAGTTATGACGGACACCTCAGGAATATAAACTAGGCTTGGCAGGAAAATACAGACGCTTCTGGAGGTGAGGTGGGAGACCAAGCGTCCCTTTCTAGTTTCCACAGAGATATTGGGATTCCTATCAATTTTCAAGAAGAGTCAGGCCTCGTCACCTTTTGAAGCATTGAACTCCGTGGGCCTCTCGAGGTGTCAAGGCATATGAGGCCCCCTGTCCAGATGAGGGGGGGGAACTATTGTTTTCTCTAGGGTCTCCACAGGGGATTCAGACATCCGTTCATCTTGTGAGATGAAAGATGAGCCTACTTTCAAGCCACTTCTGGGAAATCCAACCTTATTTCTAGTCAGGGCATCTCGGTATCCACTCCATTTGAGGCAGCAAACTCAGGGTCCCTCTCACATACCTATTGCTGAGGGAAGGCTCCTCTTGAGGTGCTTTTCGAAAATTGGCCTACGTCTTCAATAGAATCCTGAGAATCAGGTCTCTTCTAGAGACTATATGGGGTGCATGGAGCTTTCTTCGAGTTCCTGTGCTGAAATTGGTGTTGCTATAGTCTTGAGACGGGTGTCTCAGGGAATCTTTGGAGTTGCCCAAAGGAAGTCAAGCCACTGGTCCTGTATGATGGGGAACGGGAGATTGCTCTGAAGCCAATGCAGGGGAATTGGTCGTCATTTTGAGTTGATTTGGGCTGTACCAAGCTATTTCACATTCCTGAGGTCACATCAGTGTCCTTCTAAACATGTGAGGGTGTTCTTGGGGACTCTCTAGAATTCCGTCAAACAAATTGAGGCTCCTTACGTGTTTGATTGGGAACACTTAATTGCTCTGCACCCATTGCAGGGGAATCAGGCCTCATCTCGCAGTGAGATGGAAGTCTCATGGGTTTTCTCGAGTTGAGGTGGGAACCTTGGGTATATTCTCGAGTAACGGCGGGGCTGGCCATTCGAAACTCGAGTTTGTTCAACGATGTAAGGACTCATGTCTAGTTACGATGGCCACCTGAGGAATCTAAACTAGGCTTGGAAAGACAATACGAACACTTCTGGAGGTGAGGTGGGAGAACAAGCATCCGTTTCTAGTTGGCACAGTGATATTGGGATTCCTATCAATTTTCAAGAAGAGTCAGGCTTCGTCACCCTTTGAAGCATTGAACTGGGCCGGGCTCTGGAGGTGTCAAGTGATGTGAGGCCCTGTGGCCTGATGAGTCGGGGAGCTAGGACTTTCTCTAGGGACTGTACAGAAGATTCAGACATCCCTTTGTCTTGTGAGATGAAAGAAGAGCCTGCATTCAAGCCACCGCAAGGAAATCGGACATTCTTTCGAGTCAGGGCCTCTCGGTATCCACTCAACTTGAGGCAGCAAATTCAGGGTCCCTCTCCCATACCTAATGCTGAGGGAAGGCTCCTCTTGAGGTGCTTGTGGAAAATTGGCCTACGTATTCAATAGAATCCTTGGAATCAGCTCTCTTCTCGAGATGATATGCCGTGCATGGAGCTTTCCTCGAGTTCCTATGCTGAAATTGGTGTTCCTATAGACTTGAGACAGGTGTCTCAGAGAATCTCTGGAGTTGAGCAAAGGAAGTCAGCCACTTGTCCTGTATGATGGGGAACGAGGGATTGCTCTGAAGCCATGCAGGGGATACTGTCGTCATTTAGAGTTGATTTGGGCTACCCGGAGCTATTTCACATTCCTGCGGTGATATCACTGTTTTTCTAGACTTGTGAGGGATTTCTGGGTGACTCTCTGTAGTTCCGTCAAGCAAATCAAGGCTCCTTACCTGTTTGATTGGGAACAAGGAATTGCTCTGCATGTAATGCAGAGGAATCGGGCCTCATCTCTTGGAGAGAGGGAACTCTCATGGTTTTTCTCGAGTTGCGGCGGGAACCTGGGATATATTCCCGAGTTATGGCGGGGGTAGCCATTAAAAACTTTCCTTTGTTCAGCGACGTCAGAACTCCTGTCTAGTTACGATGGACACCTCAGGAATCTAAACTACGCTTGGCAGCACAATACGGACGCTTCTGGAGGTGAGCCAGGAGACTAGGTTCACTTTCTAGTTGCAACAGTGATATTGGGATTCCTATCCATTTTAAAGAAGAGTCAGGCATCGTCTCCTTTTGAAGCATTGAATTCTGTGTGCCTTTCGAGGTGTCAAAGGGATGGGATTCCCCCTGTCCAGGTGAGGCGGAGACCTATGGCGTTCTCTAGGGTCTCCACGGGGGATTCAGACATACCTTCTTCTTGTGAGATGAAAGATGATCCTGAATTTAAGTGACTGCAGGGAAATCCGGCCTTCTTTTGACTCAGGGCTTCTCGGGGTCCATTCCACTTGAGACAGAAAACAGAGGGTCCCTGTCACATACCTATTGCTGAGGTCAAACTCCTCTTGAGGTGCTTGTGGAAAGTTGGCTCACCTCTTCAGTCAAAGACAGGGAATAAGCTCTCATCTTGAGACGATATTGAGTGCATGGAGCTTTCCTCGAGTTACTCTACTGAAACTAATATTCATATAGTCTTAAGATGGGTGCCTCAGGGAATCTCTGTAGTTTCCCAAAGAAAATCAAGCCACTTGTACCGTATCATGTGGAACACGGGATAGCTATGGAGCCAATGAAGGGGAAATGGGCATCATCTCGAGTTAATTTGGGGTACACCGAGATATTTTGCATTCCTGAGGTGACATCAGTGTTCATCTCGTCTTGTGACAGTGTTCTTGGGGACTCTCTGGTGTTCCATCAAGCAAATCGAGGCTCCTTACGTGTTTGATTGGGAACAGGGGATTGCTGTGCATGCAATGCAGGGGAATCGAGCCTCATCTGCCAGCGAAGGGGATGTTTCGTGGGGCTTCTCGAATTGCGGCAGGAACCTGGGGTATATTCTCGAGTTACAGTGGGGATGGCCATTCGAAACTCCACTTGGTTCAGCGAAGTCAGGACTCCTGTCTAGTTATGGCAGACACCTAAGGAATCTAAACTGCGATTGGTAGGATAATACAGAGCTTCTGGAGTTGAGGTGGGAGACCAAGTGTCCCTTTCTAGTTTCCACAGAGATATTGGGATTCCTATCAATTTTCAAGAAGGGTCAGGCCTCGTCACCTTTTGAAGCACTGAATTCCGAAGGCCTCGCGAGGTGTCAAGGCATGTGAGGCTGACTGTTCAGATGACGTGGGGAACTAGGGTTTTCTCTCGGGTCTGCACAAGGGATTCAGACATCCCTTCATCTTGTGAGATGAAATAGGAGCCTGCATTCAAGCCACTTCAGGGAAATCCGACCTTGTTTCTAGTCAGGGATTCTCGGTATCCACTCAACTTGAGGCAGCAAATTCAGGGACCCTCTAACATACCGATTGCTGAGGGAAGGCTCTTCATGAGGGTCTTTTGGAAAGGTGGCGAACCTCTTCAATAGAATCCTGGGAATCAGCCCTCTTCTCGAGACTATATGGGGTGCATGGAGCTTTCCTCGGGTTCCTGTGCTGAAATTCGTGTTCCTATAGACTTGAGACGGGTGTTTCAGGAAATCTCTGGATCTGCCCAAAGACATCAAGCCACTTGTCCTGCATGATGGGGAAAGGGTGATTGCCCTGAAGCCAATGCTGGGGAATCAGTAGTCATTTTGAGTTGCTTTGGGCTACACCGAGCTATTTCACATTCCTTCGGTGACATCAGTGTTCTTCTAGACTTGTGAGGGACTTCTGGGGGACTATTTGTAATTCCGTCAAGCAAATCAAGAGTCCTTACCTGTTTGATTGAGAACAGGGAATTGCGCTGCACGCAATGCAGGGGAATCAGTCCTCATCTCCCCGCGAGGGGAAAGTCTCATGGTTTTTCTAGAGTTGCGGCGGGAACCTGGGGTATGTTCCCGAGTTACGGCGGGGATAGCCATTAAAAACTTTTGTTTGTTCAGCGATGTCAGGACCCCTGTCTAGTTACGATGGACACCTCAGGAATCAAAACTATGCTAGGCTGGACAATACGGACGCTTCTGGAGGTGAGACAGGAGACTGAGGTTCACTTTCTAGTTAGAACAGTGATATTTGGATTCCTATCCATTTTCAAGAAGAGTCAGGCATCATCACCTTTCGAAGCATTGAATTCCATGTGACTCTCGAGTTGTCAAATTGATGTGATTCCCCCTGTCCAGATGAGGCGGAGACCTACGGCTTTCTCTAGGGTCTCCACAGGGGATTCAGACATCCCTTCATCTTGTGAGATGAAAGACGAGCCTGAATTTAAACCACTGCAGGGAAATCCCCCTTTCTTTTGAGTCAGGGCTTCTCGGGGTCCATTCCACTTGAGACAGAAAACACAGGGTATCTCACACATACCTATTGCTGAGGGAAAACTCCTCTTGAGGTGCTTGTGGAAAGGTGGCTCACGTCCTCAGTCAAAGACAGGGAATCAGCTCTCTTCTCTAGATGATATGGGGTGAATGGAGCTTTCCTCGAGTTCCTGTGCTGAAATTGGTGTTCCTATAGACTTGAGACGTGTGTCTCCAGGAATCTCAGTAGTTGCCTAAAGGAAGTCAAGCCACTTGTCGTGTATGATGGGGAACAGGGAATTGCTCTGGAGCCAATGCACGGGAATCGGTCATAATTTCGCGTTGATTTGGGCTACACCATGCTATTTCACATTCCTGCGGTGACATCAGTGTCCTTCTAGACATGTGAGGGTGTTCTCGGGGACTCTCTAGAGTTCCGTCAAGCAAATTGAGGCTCCTTACATGAGGCTCCCTTTGATTGGGAACATGGAATTGCTCTGCACCTAATGCAGGGGAATCGGGCCTCATCTCGAGTTGAGGGGTAAGTCTCCTGGGTTTTCTCGAGTTGTGGCAGGAACCTGGGGTATATTTTCCATTTACAGCGGGGATGGCCTTTCGAAACTCCACTTGGTTCAGCAAAGTCAGGACTCCTGTCTAGTTACGACGGACACATCGGGAACCTAAACTAGGCTTGGGAGGATGATACAGATGCTTCTGGAGGTGAGTTGGGAGACCAAGCATCCCCTTCTAGCTTCCACAGTGATATTGGGATTCCTATGAATTTTCAAGAAGAGTCAGGCCTCGTCACCTTTTGAACCACTGAACTCCACGAGCCTCTCGAGGTGTCAAGGGATGTGAGGACACTGTCCAGATGACGCGGTGAACTACTGTTTTCCCTAGGATCTCCACGGGGGATTCAAACATCCCTTCATCTTGTGAGATGAAAGACAAGCCTGCATTCAAGCCACTTCTGGGAAATTCGAGCTTATTTCTAGTCAGGGCATCTCGGTATCCACTCCACTTGAGGCAGCAAACTCAGGGTCCCTCTCACATACCCATTGCTGAGGGAAGGCTCCTCTTGAGGTGCTTGTGGAAAGTTGGCCTACCTCTTCAATAGAATCCAGGGAATCAGCTCTCTTCTCGAGACGATATGTTGTGCATGGAGCTTTCCTTGAGTTCCTGTGCTGAAATTGGTGTTCCTGTAGACTTGAGATAGGTGTCTCAGGGAAACTCTGGAGTTGCCCAAAGGAAGTAAAGCCTCTTGTCCTGTATGATGGGGAACACAGAATTGCTCTGGAACCAATGCAGGGGAATCGGGAATAATCTCGAATTGATTTAGGCTACACCGAGCTATTTAACATTCCTGCGGTGACAACAGTGTCCTTCTAGATATGTGAGAGTGTTCTGGGGAACTCTCTAGAGTTCCGTCAAGCAAATTGAGGCTCCTTACGTGTTTGATTGGGAACACAGAATTGCTCTGCACCTCATGCAGGGGAATCGGGCCTCATCTCGCGTCGAGGGGGAAGTCTCCTGGGTTTTCTCCAGTTGCAGCAGGAACCTTGGCTATATTTTCGGGTTACGGCGGGGATGGCCATTTGAACTTCCATTTGATTCAGCGAAGTCAGGACTCCTGTCTAGTTAGGGCGGACACCTCGGGAATCCAAACTAGGCTTGGCAAGATAATACAGACGCTTTTGTAGGTGAGGTGGGAGACCAAGCATCCCTTTCTAGTGTCCACAGAGATATTGGGATTCCTATCAATTTTCAAGAAGATTCAGGCCTCGTCACCTTTTGAAGCATTGAACTCCATGAGACTCTCAAGGTGTCAAGGGATGTGAGTCCCCCTGTCCAGATGAGGCGGGGAACTAGGGTTTTTTCTAGGGTCTCCACAGCGGATTCAGACATCCCTTCATCTTGTGAGATGAAAGACGAGCCTGCATTCAAGCCACTTCAGGGAAATCCGACCTTATTTCTAGTCAGGGCATCTCGGTATCAACTCCAGTTGAGGCAGTAAACTCAGAGTCTCTCTCACATACCTGTTGCTGAGGGAAGGCTCCTCTTGAGGTACTTGTGGAAAGGTGGCCTACCTGTTGAATAGAATCCTGGGATTCAGCTCTCTTCTCGAGATGATATGCGGTGAATGGAGCTTTCCTCGAGTTCCTGTGATGAAATTGGTTTTCCTATAGACTTGACATGTGTGTCTCCGGGAATCTCAGTAGTTGAATAAAGAAGTCAAGCCACTTGTCGTGTATGATGGGGAACAGGGAATTGCTCTGGAGCCAATGCAGGGGAAGCGGGCGTAATCTCAAGTTGATTTGGGCTACACAGTGCTATTTCAAATTCCTGTGGTGACATCAGTGTCCTTCTAGACATGTGAGGGTGTTCTTGGGGACTCTCTAGAGTTCCGTCAAGCAAATTGAGGCTCCTTACGTGTTTGATTGGGAACACGGAATTGCTCTGCACCTAATGCAGAGGAATCTGGCCTCTTCTTGCGTCGAGGAGGAAGTCTCCTGGATTTTCTCGAGTTGCGGCAGGAACCTGGGGTATATTTTCGGGTTACAGCAGGAATGGCCATTCGAAACTCGAGTTTGTTGAACGACGTAAGGACTCCTGTTTAGCTACGACGGCAACCTGAGGAATCTAAACTAGGCTTAGCAAGACAATACGAACACTTCTGGAGGTGAGGCGGGAGATCAAGCATCCCTTTCTAGTTAGCACAGTGATATTGGGATTCCTATCAATTTTCAACAAGAGTCAGGCATCATCACCTTTTGAAGCATTAAACTGTACCAGCTTGTGAAGCTGTCAAGGGATGTGAGGCCCTGTGTCCTGATGAGGTGGGGCCTAGGTCTTTCTCTAGGGACTGCACAGAAGATTCTGACATCCCTTTATCTTGTGAGATGAAAGATGAGCCTGCATTCAAGCTACTGCAAGGAAATCTGACCTTCTTTTGAGTCAGGGCATGTTGGTATCCACTCGACATGTGGCAGCAATCTCAGGGTACCTCTCACATACCTATTGCTGAGGGAAGGCTCCTATTGAGGTGATTGTGGAAAGTTGGCCTACCTCTTCAATAAAATCCTGGGAATCAGCTCTCTTCTCGAGACGATATGGGGTGCATGTAGTTTCCTCGATTTCCTGTGCTGAAATTGGTGTTCCTATAGACTTGAGACAGGGTCTCTGGGAATCTCTGGAGTTGCGAAAGGAAGTCAAGCCACTTATCCTGTATGATGGGGAATGGGGGATTGCTCTGAGGCCAATGCTGTGGAATTGGTCATCATTTCCAGTTGATATGCGCTACGCTGAACTATTTCACCTTCCTACGGTGACATCTGTGTCCTTCTAGACTAGTGAGGGATTTTCTGGGGGACTCTCTATAGTTCCATCAAGCTAATCAAGCCTCCTTACCTGTTTGATTGGGAACAAGGAATTGCTCGGCACACAATGCAGGGGAATCGGGCTTCATCTCTCGGCTAAAGGGTAAGTCTAATGTTATTTCTCGATTTGCGGTGGGAACCTGGGGTATGTTCTCGAGATACGGCGGGGGTAGCCATTAAAAACTTTTCTTTGTTCAACGACGTCACAACTCCTGTTTAGTTATGATGGACAACTCAGGAATCTAAACTAGGCTTGGCAGGACAATACGGACGCTTCTGGAGGTGAGGCAGGAGACGGGGTTCACTTTCTAGTTGGCACAGTGATATTGGGATTCCTATCCATTTTCAAGAAGAGTCAGGCATCATCACCTTTTGAAGCATTGAATTAGGTGTGCCTCTTGAGGTGTCAAAGGGATGTGAGGCCCCTGTCGAGATGAGGCGGAAACCTACGGTTTTCTCTTGGGTCTCCACAGGGAATTCAGATATGTTATCGTGTGAGATGAAAGACGCGCCTGAATTTTAGCCACTGCAGGGAAATCCAGCCTTCTTTTGAGTCAGGGCCTTTCAGGGTCCATTCCCCTCTAGACAGAAAAAACAGGGTCCCTCTCACATACCTATTGCTGAGGGAAAACTCCTAGAAGTGCTTGTGGAAAGTTGGCTCACCTCTTCAGTCAAAGACAGGGAATCAGCTCTCATCTTGAGACAATATGTGGTGCATGGAGCTTTCCTTGAGTTGCTGTACTGAAATTAATATTCATATAGACTTGAGACGTGTGTCTCAGGGAATCTCTGCAGTTTCCTAAAGAAAGTCAAGCCACTTGTTCTGTATGATGTGGAACACGGGATAGCAATGGAGACAATGAAGGGGAAATGGGCTTCATCTCGAGTTGATTTGGGGTACACCGAGGTATTTTGCATTCCTTAGGTGACATTAGTGTTCTTCTTGTCTTGTAACAGTGTTCTTGGGGGCTCTCTGGTGTTCCATCAAGCAAATCGTGGCTCTTTACGTGTTTGATTGGGAATACGAGATTGCTCTGCACGCAATGCCGGGTAATCAATCCTCATCTCCCAGCTAGGGAGATGTCTCATGGGATTTCTCGAGATGCGGCAGGAGCCTAGGGTATATTCTCGAGTTACAGCGGGGATGGCCATTCGACCTCCACTTGGTTCAGAGACGTCAGGACTCCTGTCTAGTTATGACGGACACCTCGGGAATCTAAACTAGGCTTGGCAAGATAATACAGATGCTTCTTGAGTTGAGGTGGGAGATCAAGCGTCCCTTTCTAGTTTCCAGAGAAATATTGGGATTCCTACCAATTTTCAAGAAGAGTCAGGCCTCGTGACGTTTTGAAGCATTGAACTCCACTAGCCTCTCAAGGTGTCAAGGGATGTGAGGCCCCCTGTCCATGTGAGGCGGGGAACTAGGGTTTTCTCTAGGGTCTCCACAGGGGATTCAGACATCCCTTCATCTTGTGAGCTGAAAGACAAGCCTGTATTCAAGCCACATCAGGGAAATCCAACCTTATTTCTAGTCAGTGCATCTCAGTATCGACTCCAGTTGAGGCAGCAAACTCAGTGTCCCTCTCACATACCTATTGCTGAGGGAAGGCTCCTCTTCAGGTGCTTGTGGAATGTTGGCCTACCTGTTCAATAGAATCCTGGGAATCAGCTCTCTTCTCGAGACGATATGGGATGCATGGAGCTTTCCTCGAATTCCTGTGCTGAAACTGGTGTTCCTATAGATGTGAGACGTGTGTCTCAGGGAATCTCGGTAGTTGCCTAAAGGAAGTCAAGCCACTTGTCGTGTATGATGGGGAACAGGGAATTGCTCTGGCGCCCATGCAGGGGAATCAGGCGTAATCTCGAATTGATTTGGGCTACACCGTGCTATGTCACATTCCTGTGGTGACATCAGTGCGCTCCTAGACATGAGAGGGTGTTCTGGGGGACTCTCTAGAGTTCCGTCTAGCAAATTGAGGCTCCTTACATGTTTGATTGAGAACACGGAATTGCTCTGCACCCAATGCAGGGGAATCTTGCCTCATCTCGCGGCAAGGGGGACGTCTCCTGGGTTTTCTCAAGTTGCGGCAGGAACCTGGGGTATATTCTCGAGTTATGGCGGGGATGGCTATTCAAAACTCGAGTTTGTTCAATGACGGAAGGACTACTGTCTACTTACGATGGCCACCTGAGGAATCTAAATGAGGCTTTTCTAGACAATACGAGCACTTCTGAATGTGATGCGGGAGACCAAGCGTCCCTTTCTAGCTGGCACAGTGATATTGGGATTCCTATCAATTTTCTAGAAGAGTCAGGCATCGTCACTTTTTGAAACATTGAACTGGGCCTGCCTCTGGAGGTGTCAAGAGATGTGAGGCCTTGTTTCCAGATGAGGCGGGGACCTAGGGCTTTCTCTAGGGACTGCACAGAAGATGCAGACATCCCTTTATCTTGTGAGATGAAAGACGAGCCTGTATTCAAGCCACTGCAATGAAATCCGACCTTCTATAGAGTCAGGGCATCTCAGTATCCAGTCCATTTGTGGCAGCAAACTCAGGGTCCCTCGCACATACCTATTGCTGAGAGAAGGCTCCTCTTGAGGTGCTTGTGGAAAGTTGGCCTACCTCTTCAATAGAACAATGGGAATCAGCTCTCTTCTTGAGATGATATGGGGTGCATGTAGCTTTCCTCGAGTTCCTGTGCTGAAATTGGTGTTCCTATAGACTTGAGACAGGTGTCTCTGGGAATCTCTGGAGTTGCCCAAAGAAGTCAAGCCACTTGTCCTATATGATGGGGAATGGAGGATTGCTCTGAAGCCAATGCAGGGGAATCGTTTATCATTTCAAGTTGATTTCGTCTACCCTGAGCTATTTCACATTCCTGCGGTGACATCAGTGTCCTTCTAGACTTGTGAGGGATTTCTGGGGACTCTGTAGTTCTGTCAAGGAATCAAGGCTCCTTACCAGTTTGATAGGGAACAAGTAATTGCTCTGCATGCAATGCAGGGGAATCGGACCTTATCTCTCAGCGAGTGGGAAGTCTCATGTTTTTTCGCGAGTTGCGGCGGGAATTTGGGGTAGGTTCTCGAGTTACGGCGGGGGTATCCACTAAAATTTTGTTTGTGCAGTGACATCAGGACTCCTGTCTAGTTATGATGAACACCACAGGAATCTAAACTAGGCTTGGCAGGACAATACGGACACTTCTGGAGGTGAGGCAGGAGACCAAGTTTCAATTTCTAGTTGGAACAGTGATATTGGGATTCCGATTCATTTTCAAGAAGAGTCAGGCATCGTCACCTTTTGAAGCATTGTATTCCATGTGCCTCTCGAGGTGTCAAAGGGATGTGATTCGCCCTGTCCTGATGATGCGGAGACCTATGGCTTTCTCTAGGTTCTCCACAGGGGATTCACACATCCCTTCATCTTGTGAGATGAAAGACGACCCTGAATTGAAGAAAATGCAGGGAAATCCGGCCTTCTTTTGAGTCAGGGCCTCTTGGGGTCCATTCCACCTGAGACTGAAAACACAGGGTCACTCTCACATACGTATTGCTGAGGAAAAACTTCTCTTGAGGTGCTTTGGAAAGGTGGCTCACCTTTTCAGTCAAAGACAGGGAATCAGCTCTCATCTTGAGACGATATGGGGTGCATGGAGCATTCCTTGAGTTGCGATACTCAAATTAATATTCATATAGACTTGAGACTTGTGTCTCAGGGAATCTCTGCAGTTTCCTAAAGGAAGTGAGCCACTTCTTCTGTATGATGTGGAACTCGTGATAGCTATGGAACCAATGAAGGGGAAATGGGCTTCATTTCGAGTTTATTTGGGGTTCACCGAGCAATTTTGCATTCCTGAGGTGACATCAGTGTTCTTCTAGTCTTGTGACAGTGTTCTTGGGGACTCTCTGGTGTTCTTTCACGCAAATCTAAGCTCCTTACATGTTTGACTGGGAATACGAGATTGCTCTGCATGCAATGTAGGGTAATCGAGCCTCATCTCCCAGCGAGCGGGATGTCTCATGGGATTTCTCGAGTTGCGGCAGGAACCTAGGCTATATTCTCAAGTTACAGCAGGAATGGCCATTCGAACCTCCACTTGGTTCAGCGAAGTCAGGACTCCTGTCTAGTTACGACGGACACCTCGGGGATCGAAACTAGGCTTGGAAGGATAATACAGATGCTTCTAGAGGTGAGGTGGGAGACCAAGCGTCCCTTTTTAGTTTCCACAGAGATATTGGGATTCCTATCAATTTTCAAGAAGAGTCAAGCCTCATCACCTTTTGAAGCATTGAACTCCACGAGCGTCTCGAGCTGTCAAGGGATGTGAGACCCCCTGTCCAGATGAGGCCTTGAACTAGGGTTTTCCCTAGGGTCTCCACAGGGGATTCAGACATCCCTTCATCTTGTGAGATGAAAGATGAGCCTGCATTCAAGCCACTTCAGGGAAATCCGACCTTATTTCTACTCAGGGCATCTCAGTATCCACTCCATTTGAGGTAGCAAAATCAGGATCCATCTCACATACCTATTGCTGAGTGAAGGCTCCACTTGAGGTGCTTGTAGAAAGTTGGCCTACCTGTTCAATAGAATCCTGGGAATCAGCTCTCTTCTCGAGATGATATGGGGTGCATGGAGCTTTCCTCAAGTTCCTGTGCTTAAATTGGTGTTCCTATAGAGTTGAGACGTTTGTCTCAGGGAATCTCGGTAGTGGCCTAAAGGAAGTCAAGCCACTTGTCGAGTATGATGGGGAACAAGGAATTGCTTTGGAGCCAATGCAGGGAAATCGGGTGAAGTCTCGAGTTGATTTGGGCTACACAGTGCTATTTCACATTCCTGCGGTGACATCAGTTTCCTTCTAGACATGTAAGGGTGTTCTGGGAGACTCTCTAGAGTTCCGTCAAGCAAATTGAGGCTCCTTACTTGTTTGATTGGGAATACGAGATTGCTCTGCACGCAATGCAGGGTAATCAATCCTCATCTCCCGGCTAGGGAGATGTCTCATGGGATTTCTCGAGATGTGGCAGGAACCTGGGGTATATTCTCGAGTTACAGCGGGGATGGCCATTCGACCTCCACTTGGTTCAGAGAAATCAGGAATCCTGTCTAGTTATGACGGACACCTAGGGAATCTAAACTAGGCTTGGCAAGATAATACAGACGCTTCTGGAGGTGAGGTGGGAGATCAAGCATCCCTTTCTAGTTTCCAGAGAAATATTGGGATTCCTACCAATTTTCAAGAAGAGTCAGGCCTCGTGACCTTTTGAAGCATTGAACTCCACTAGCCTCTCAAGGTGTCAAGGGATGTGAGGCCCCCTGTCCATGTGAGGCGGGGAACTAGGGTTTTGTCTAGGGTCTCCACAGGGGATTCAGACATCCCTTCATCTTGTGAGCTGAAAGACGAGCCTGTATTCAAGCCACATCAGGGAAATCCGACCTTATTTCTAGTTAGCGCATCTCAGTATCGACTCCAGTTGAGGCAGCAAACTCAGAGTCCCTCTCACATACCTATTGCTGAGGGAAGGCTCCTCTTCAGGTCTTGTGGAATGTTGGCCTACCTGTTCAATAGAATCCTGGGAATCAGCTCTCTTCTCGAGATGATATGGGGTGCATGGAGCTTTCCTCGAATTCCTGTGCTGAAACTGGTGTTCCTATAGATGTGAGACGTGTGTCTCAGGGAATCTCGGTAGTTGCCTAAAGGAAGTCAAGCCACTTGTTGTGTATGATGGGGAACAGGGAATTTCTCTGGTGCCAATGCATGGGAATCGGGCATAATCTCGAGTTGATTTGGGCTACACCATGCTATTTCACATTCCTGTGGTGACATCAGTGTCCTCCTAGACATGAGAGGGTGTTCTCGGGGACTCTCTAGAGTTCCGTCTAGCAAATTGAGGCTCCTTACATGTTTGATTGGGAACTCGGAATTGCTCTGCACCCAATGCAGGGGAATTGGGCCTCATCTCGTGGCGAGAGGGAGGTCTCCTGGGTTTTCTCGATTTGCGGTTGGAACCTGGGGTATATTCTCGAGTTATGGCTGGGATGGCTATTCAAAACTCGAGTTTGTTCAACAACGGAGGGACTACTGTCTATTTGCGACGGCCACCTGAGGAATCTAAACTAGGCTTGGCAAGACAATATGACCACTTCTGGAGGTGAGGCAGGAGACCACGCGCCCCTTTCTAGTTGGAACAGTGATATCGGGATTCCTATCAATTTTCAAGAAGAGTCAGGCATCGTCACCTTTTGAAGCCTTGAACTGGGCCCGCCTCTGGAGGTGTAAAGGGATGTGAGGGCCTGTGTCCTGATGAGGGGGGGAACTTAAGCTTTCTCTAGGGACTGCACAGAAGACTCAGACATCCCTTTATCTTGGGAGAGTAAAGACGAGCCTGCATTCAAGCCACTGCAAAGAAATCTGACCTTCTTTCGAGTCACGGTATCTCTGTATCCAGTCCACTTGAGGCAGCAAACTCAGGGTCCCTCTCACATACCTATTGCTGAGGGAAGGCTCCTATTGAGGTGCTTGTGGAAAGTTGGCCTACCTCTTCAATGGAATCCTGGGAATCAGCTCTCTTCTCAAGACGATATAGGGTGCATGGAGCTTTACTCGAGTTCCTGTGCTGAAATTGCTGTTCCTATAGACTTGATACCAGTGTCTCAGTGAATCTCTGGAGTTGCCCAAAGGAAGTCAAGCCACTCATCCTGTATGATGGGGAACGGGGGATTGTTCTGAAGCCAATGCAGGGGAATCAGTCATCATTTCTAGTTGATTTGGGCTACTCCAAAACATTTCACATTCCTTCAGTGACATCAGTGTCCTTTTGACTTCTTAGGGATTTCTGAGGAACTCTCTCTAGTTCCGTCAAGCAAATCAAGCCTCCTTACCTGTTTGATTGGGAACAAGGAATTGCTCTACATGCAATGCAGGGAATCGGGCTTCATCTCTCGGCTAAAGGGTAAGTCTAATGGCTTCTCTCGATTTGCGGCGGGAACCTGGGGTATGTTCTCGAGATACGGCGGGGGCAGCCATTAAAAACTTTTCTTTGCTCAGCAACGTCACAACTCCTGTTTAGTTATGATGGACACCTCAGGAATCTAAACTAGGCTTGGCAGGACAATAAGGACGTTTCTGGAGGTGAGGCAGGAGACCGATGTTCACTTTCTAGGTGGCACAGTGATATTGGGATTCCTATCCATTTTCAAGAAGAGTCAGGCATTGTCACCTTTTGAAGCATCGAATTCCGTGTGCCTCTCGAGGTGTCAAAGGGATGTGAGGCCCCTGTCGAGATGAGGGAGAGACCTACGGTTTTCTCTTGGATCTCCAAAGGGAATTCAGACATGCTTTCATCTTGTGAGATGAAAGACGAGCTTGAATTTAAGCCACTGCAGGGAAATCCAGCCTTCTTTTGAGTCAGGGCCTTTCGGGGTCCATTCCCCTTTAGACAGAAAAAACAGGGTCCCTCTCACATACCTATTGCTCAGGGAAAACTCCTCGAAGTGCTTGTGGAAAGTTGGCTCACCTCTTCAGTCAAAGACAGGGAATCAGCTCTCATCTTGAGACAATATGTGGTACATGGAGCTTTCCTTGAGTTGCTGTACTGAAATTAATATTCATATAGACTTCAGACGTGTGTCTCAGGGAATCTCGGTAGTTTCCTAAAGATAGTCAAGCCACTTGTTCTGTAGGATGTGGAACAGAGGATAGCCATGGAGACAATGAACGGGAAATGGGCTTCATCTCGAGTTGATTTGGGGTACACCGAGCTATTTTGCATTCCTTAGGTGACATCAGTGTTCTTCTCGTCTTGTAACAGTGTTCTTAGGGACTCTCTGGTGTTCCAGCAAGCAAATCGTGGCTCCTTACATGTTTGATTGGGAATACGAGATTGCTCTGCACGCAATGCCGGGTAATCAATCCTCATCTCCCGGCTAGGGAGATGTCTCATGGGATTTCTCGAGATGCGGCAGGAACCTGGGGTATATTCACGAGTTACAGCGGGGATGGCCATTCGAACCTCCACTTGGTTCAGCGAAGTCAGGACTCCTGTCTAGTTACGACGGACACCTCGGGAATCTAAACTGGGCTTGGCAAGATAATACAGACGCTTCTTGAGGTGAGGTGGGTGACCAAGCGTCCCTTTCTAGTTTCCAGAGAAATATTGGGATTCCTACCAAATTTCAAGAAGAGTCAGGCCTCGTCACCTTTTGAAGCATTGAACTCCACTAGCCTCTCAAGGTGTCAAGGGATGTGAGACCCCCTGTCCAGATGAGGCGGGGAACTAGGGTTTTCTCTAGGGTCTCCACAGCGGATTCAGACATCCCTTCATCTTGTGAGATGAAAGACGAGCCTCCATTCAAGGCACTTGAGGGAAATCCGACCGTATTTCTAGTCAGGGCATCTCAGTATCCACTCCACTTGAGGCAGCAAATTCAGTATCCCTCTGACATACCTATTCCTGAGGGAAGGCTCCTCTTGAGGTACTTGTGGAAAGTTTGGCTACCTGTTCAATAGAATCCTGGGAATCAGCTTTCTTCTCGAGATGATACGGGGTGAATGGAGCTATCCTCGAGTTCCTGTGCTGAAATTGGTGTTCTTATATACTTGAGACGTGTGTCTCAGGGAATCTTGGTAGTTGCCTAAAGGAAGTATGATGGGGAACACAGAATTGTTCTGGAGTCCATGCTGCGGAATCGGGTGTGATCTCCAGTTGATTTGGGCTACTCTGTGCTATTTCACATTCCTGCGCTGACATCAGTGTCCTTCTAGACATGTGAGGGTGTTCTGGGGGACTCTCTAGAGTTCCGTCAAGCAAATTGAGGCTCCTTACATGTTTGATTGGGAGCATGGAATTGCTCTGCATTCACTGCAGGGGAATCGGGGGTCATCTCGAGGCGAGGGGGAAGTCTCCTGGGATTTCTCGTGTTGTGACAGGAACCTGAGGTATATTCTCGAGTTATACAGGGGAAGGCCATTTGAAACTCGA
This sequence comes from Capreolus pygargus, assembly GCA_012922965.1. Lineage (NCBI taxonomy): Eukaryota > Metazoa > Chordata > Mammalia > Artiodactyla > Cervidae > Capreolus > Capreolus pygargus. The sequence goes on from SNSB01004296.1 coordinate 91,358, forward strand.
GTTTGTTCAATGTCATAAGGACTCCTGTCTACTTAGGACGGCCACCTGAGGAATCGAAACAAGGCTTTTCAAGACAATACAAACACTTCTGGATGTGATGCGGGAGACCAAGCGTCCCTTTTCAGTTGGCACAGTGATATTGGGATTCCTATCAATTTTCAAGAAGAGTCAGGCATCGTCACCTTTTGAAGCACTGAACTCGGCCCGCCTCTGGAGGTGTCAAGGGATGTGAGGCCTTGTTTCCAGATGAGGCGAGGACCTAGGGTTTTCTCTAGGGACTGCACAGAAGATTCAGACATACCTTTATCTTGTGAGATGAAAGATGAGCCTGCATTCAAGCCACTGCAAGGAAATCCAACCTTCTTTCAAGTCAGGGCATCTCAGTATCCAGTCCACTTGAGGCAGCAAACTCAGGGTCCCTCTCACATATCTATTGCTGAGAGAAGGCTCCTCTTGAGGTGCTTGTGGAAAGTTGGCCAGATCTTCAATAGAACAATTGGAATCAGCTCTCTTCTCGAGATGATATGGGGTGCATGGAGCTTTCCTCGAGTTCCTGTGCTGAAATTGGTGTTCCTATAGACTTGAGACGGCTGTCTCAGGGAATCTCTGGAGTTGCCCAAAGGAAGTAAAGCCACTTGTCCTGTATGATGGGGAACGGGGGATTGCTCTAAAGCCAATGCAGGGGAATTGGTCATCATTTTGAAGTAATTTAGGCTACACTGACCTATTTCACATTCCTGCGGTGACATCAGTGTTCTTCTAGACTTGTGAGGGATATCTGGGGGTCTCTCTGTAGTTCCGTCAAGCAAATCAAGGCTCCTTACCTGTTTGATTGAGAACAACGAAATGCTCTGCACGCAATGCAGGGGAATTGGGTCTTATCTCTCTGCGAGCGGGAAATCTCATGGTTGTTCTTGAGTTGCAGTGGAAACCTGGGGTATGTTCTCGAGTTACGGTGGGGGTAGCCATTAAAAACTTTTGTTTGTTCAGCGACATCAGGACTCCTGTCTACTTATGATGCACACCTCAGGAATCTAAACTACACTTGGCAGGACAATATGGACGCTTCTGGAGGTGAGGCAGGAGACTGAGTTTCAATTTCTAGTTAGAACAGTGATATTGGGATTCTGATCCATTTTCAAGAAGAGTCAGGCATCTTCACCTTTTGAAGCATTGTATTCCATGTGCCTCTGAAGGTGTCAAAGGGATGTGATTCGCATTGTTCAGATGAGGTGGAGACCTACGGCTTTCTCTAGGGTCTCCACAGCGTATTCAGACATCCCTTCATCTTGTGAGAGGAAAGACGATCCTGAATTTAAGCCACTGCAGGGAAATCCGGCCTTCTTTTGAGTCAGGGACTCTCGGGGGCATTCCACTTGAGACCGAAAATACAGGGTCCCGCTCACATACTTATTGCTGAGGGAAACTCTTCTTGAGGTGCTTGTGGGAAGGTGGCTCACCTCTTCTGTCAAAGACAAGGAATCAGCTCTCATCTTGAGACCATATGGGGTGCATGCATCTTTCCTTGAGTTGCTGTACTGAAATTAATATTCATATAGACTTGAGGCGTGTGTCTCAGGGAATCTCTGTAGTTTCTAAAGGAAGTCAAGCCACTTGTTCTGTGTCATGTGGAACACGGGATAGCAATGGAGCCAATGAATAGAAAATGAGCTTCATCTCGAGTTGATTTCGGGTACACCTAGCTATTTTGCATTCCTGAGGTGACATCAGTGTTCTTCTCATCTTGTGACACTGTTCTTGGGGACTCTCTGGTGTTCCATCAAGTAAATCATGGCTCCTTACATGTTTGATTGGAAATACAAGATTGCTCTGCAACCAATGCAGGGGAATGGGGCCTCATCTCACGGCGAGGGGGAGGTCTCCTGGGTATTCTCGAGTTGCAGCAGCAACCTGGGGTATATTTTCGAGTTATGGCGGGGATGGCTATTCAAAACTCGAGTTTATTCAACGATGTAAGGACTACTGTCTAGTTACGACGGCCACCTGAGGAATCTAAACTAGGCTTGGCAAGACACTACGACCACTTCCGGAGGTGAGGCGGGAGACCAAGCGTCCCTTTCTAGTTGGCACAATGATATTGGGATTCCTATCAATTTTCAAGAAGAGTCAGGCATCGTCAACTTTTGAAGCATTGAACTGGGCCCACATCTGGAGGTGTCAAGGGATGTGAGGGCCTGTATCCTGATGAAGGGTTCCCTAGGGCTTTCTCTAGGGACTGCACAGAAGATTCAGACATCCCTTTATCTTGTGAGATGAAAGACGAGCCTTCATTCAAACCACTGCAAGGAAATCCAACCTTCTTTCAAGTCAGGTCATCTTGGTATCCAGTGCACTTGAGGCAGTAAACTCAGGGTCCCTCACACATACCTATTGCTGATGGAAGGCTCCTCTTGAGGTGCTTGTAGAACGTTGGCCTACCTCTTCAATAGAAGCCTGGGAATCAGCTCTCTACTAAAGACGTTATGGGGTGCATGAAGCTTTCCTTGAGTTCCTGTGCTGAAATTGGTATTCCTATAGACTTGACACAGGTGTCTCAGGGAATCTCTGGAGTTGCCCAAAGGAAGTCAAGCCACCTGTCCTGTATGATGGGGAATGGTGGATTGCTCTGAAGCCAATGCAGGGGAATCAGTCATCATTTCGAGTTGATTTGGGCTACCCCGAACTATTTCACATTCCTGCAGTGACATCAGTGTCCTTCTGGACTTGTGAGGGATTTCTGGGGGACTCTCTGTAGTTCCGTCAAGCAAATCAAGGCTCCTTACCTGTTTGATTGGGAACAAGGAATTGCTCTGCACGCAATGCAGGGGAATCGGGCCTCATCTCTCAGCGAGCAGGAAGTCTCATGGTTTTACGCGAGTAGCGGCGGGAATCTGGGGTATGTTCTCGAGTTAGGGAGGGGGTAGCCATTGAATACTTTTGTTTGTTCAGGGCGTCAGGACTCCTGTCTAGTTATGATGGACACCTCAGGAATCTAAACTACGCTTGGCAGGACAATACAGACGCTTCTGGAGTTGAGGCAGGATACCGAGGTTCACTTCCTAGTTGGAACAGTGATATTGGAATTCCTATTCATTTTCGAAAAGCTTCATGTATCGTCACCTTTTGAAGCATTGCATTCCGTGTGCCTCTCGAGGTGTCAAAGGGATGAGGTTGCCCCTGTCCAGATGAGACAGAGACCTACGGATTTCTCTAGCATCTCCACAGGGGATTCAGACATCCCTTCACCATGTGAGAGGAAATTCCAGCCTGAATTTAAGATACTGCAGGGAAATCGGGCCTTCTTTTGAGTCAGGGCCTCGCGGGCTCCATTCCACTTGAAACAGAAAACACAGGGTAACACTCACATACCTATTGCTGAGGGAAAATTCCTCTTGAGGTGCTTGTGGAAAGGTGGCTCACCTCTTCAGTCAAAGACAGGGAATCAGCTCTCATCTTGAGACGATATGGAGTGCATGGAGCTTTCCTCGAGTTGCTGTACTGAAATTAATATTCATACAGAGTTGAGACGGGTGTCTCAGGGAATCTCTGTAGTTTCCTAAAGGAAGTCAAGCCTCTTGTTCTGTACGATGTTGAACACGGGATAGCTATGGAGCCAATGAAGGAGAAATGGGCTTCATCTCGAGTTGATTTGAGGTACACAGAGATATTTTGCATTCATGAAGTGACATCAGTGTTCTTCTCTTCTTGTGACAGTATTCTTTGGGACTCTCTGCTGTTCCATCAAGCAAATTGAGGCTCCGTACGTGTTTGATTGGGAATACGGATTGCTCTGCATGCACTTCAGGGGAATCGAGCCTCTTGTCCTGGCAAGGGGGATGTCTCATGGGATTTCTCGAGTTGCGGCAGGAACCTGTTGTATATTCCCGAGTTACAGCGGGGATGGCCATTCGAAACTCCACTTTGTTCAGCAAAGTCAGGACTCCTGTCTAGTTACGACGGACACCTCAGGAATCTAAATTAGGCTTGGCAGGATAATACAGACGCTTCTGGAGGTGAGGTGGGAGAACAATCGTCCCTTTCTAGTTTCCACAGAGATATTGGGATTCCTATGAATTTTCCAGAAGAGTCAGGCCTCATCACCTTTTGAAGCATTGAACTCCACGAGCCTCTCGAGGTGTCAAGGGATGTGAGGCCCCCTGTGCAGATGAGGCTGGGAACTAGGGTTTTCTCTAGGGACTCCACAGGGGATTCAGACAACCTTTCATCTTTTGAAATGAAAGACGAGCCTTCATTCAAGACACTTCAGGGAAATCCGACCTTATTTCTAGTCAGGGCATCTCGGTATCCACTCCACTTGAGGCAGCAAACTCAGGGTCCCTCTCAAATACATATTTCTGAGGGAAGGCTCCTCTTGAGGTGCTTGTTTAAAGTTGCCCTACCTGTTCAATAGAATCCTGGGAGTCAGTTCTCTTCTTCAGACGATATGGGGTGCATGGAGCTTTCCTCGAGGTCCTGTGCTGAAATTGGTGTTCCTATAGACTTGAGACGGGTGTCTCAGGGAATCTCGGTAGTTGCCTAAAGGAAGTCAAGCCACTTGTTGTCTATGAAGGGGCACAGGGAATTCCTGTGGAGGCAATGCATTTGAATCAGGCATAATCTAGAGTTGATTTGGGCTACACCGTGCTATTTCACATTCCTGCGGTGACATCAGTGTCCTTTTAGACATGTTACGGTGTTCTGGAAGACTCTCTAGAGTTCCGTCAAGCAAATTGAGGCTCCGTACGTGTTTGATTGGGAACATGGAACTGCTCTGCACCAAATACAGGGGAATCGGGGCTCATCTCGCGGTGAGGGAGAAGTCTCATGCGTTTCTCGAGTTGCGGCAGGAACCTGGGGTATGTTCTCGAGTTACGGCGGGAGTAGCCATTAAAAACTTTTCTTTGTTCAGCGACGTCAGGACTCCTGTCTAGTTATGATGGACACCTCAGGAATCTAAACTAGGCTTGGCAGGACAATACGGATACTTCTGGAGGTGAGGCAGGAGACCGAGGTTCACTTTCTAGTTGGCACAGTGATATTGGGATTCCTATCCATTTTCAAGAAGAGTCAGGCATCGTCACCTTTTGAAGCATTGAATTCCGTGTGCCTCTCAAGGTTTCAAAGGGATGTGAGGACCCTGTCCAGATGAGGCGGAGAACTATGGCTTTCTCTTGGGTCTCCACAGGGGATTCAGACATGCCTTCATCTTGTGAGATGAAAGACGAGATTGAATTTAAGGCATTGAAGGGAAATCCGGTCTTCTTTTGAGTCAGGGCTTTTCGGGGTCCGTGCCACTTGAGAGAAAAAACAGGGTCCTCTCACATACCTATTGCTGAGGGAAAACTCCTCTTGAGGTGCTTGTGGAAAGGTGGCTCACCTCTTTAGTCAAAGAAAGGAATCAGCTCTCATATTGAGACCATATGGGGTGCATGGAGCTTTCCTCAAGTTGCTGTACTGAAATTAATATTCATATAGAGTTGAGTCGGGTGTCTCAGGGAATCTCTAAAAAAACAAGCCACTTGTTCTGTATGATGTGGAACACGGAATAGCTATGGAGACAATGAAGCGGAAATGGGCTTCAATTCAAGTTGATTTAGGGTACACCAAGCTATTTTGCATTCCTGAGGTAACATCAGTGTTCTTCTCATCTTGTGACACTGTTATTGGGGGCTCTCTGGTATTCCGTCAAGAAAATTGAGGCTCCTTACGTGTTTGATTGGGAATACGGGATTGCTCTGCATGCAATGCAGGGGAATAGAGCCTCATCTCCCGGCGAGGGGGATGTCTCATGGGATTTATCGAGTTGCAGCAGGAACCTGAGGTATATTTCTGAGTTACAGCGGGGATGGCCATTCAAACCTCCACTTGGTTCAGTGAAGTCAGGACTCCTGTCTAATTACAAGGGACACCTCTGGAATTTAAACTAGGCTTGGGAGTATAATACAGACGCTTCTGGAGGTGAGGAGGGAGACCAAGTGTACCTTTCTTGTTTCCACAGAGATACTGGGATTCCTATCAATTTTCAAGAAGAGTCAGGCCGCGTCACCATTTGAAGCATTGAACTCCATGAGAATCTCGAGGTGTCACGGCATGTGAGGCCCCCTGTCCAGATGAGGCGGGAAACTAGGGTTTTCTCTAGGGTCTCCACAGGGGATTCAGACATCCCTTCATCTTGTGAGATGAAAGACGAGCCTGCTTCAAGACACTTCATGGAAATTCGACCTTATTTCTAGTCAGGGATCTCAGCATCCACTCCACTTGAGGCAGCAAACTTAGGGTCCCTCTCACATACCTATTTCTGAGGGAAGGTTCCTCTTGAGGTGCTTGTGGAAAGTTGGCCTGCCTGTTCAATAGAATCCTGGGAATCAGCTCTCTTCTCGAGATGATATGGGGTGCATGTTGCTTTCCTAGAGTTCCTGTGCTGAATTTGGTGTTCCTATAGACTTAAGACGTGTGCCTCAGGGAATCTTGGTAGTTGCCTGAAGGAATTGAAGCCACTTGTCCTGTATGATGGGGAACAGGGGATTGCTCTGGAGAAAATGCAGCAGAATTGGGTGTAATCTCGAGTTTATTTGGGCTACACCATGCTATTTCACATTCCTGTGGTGACATCAGTGTTCTTCTAGACAAGTGAGGGTGTTCTGGGGGACTATCTAGAGTTCGGTCAAGCAAATTGAGGCTCCATACCTGTTTGACTGGGAACACAGAATACCTCTGCACCCAATGCAGGGGAATCGGGCCTCATCTCTTGGCGAGGGGGAAGTCTCCTGGGTTTTCTCGAGTTGCGGCAGGAACCTGGGGTATACTCTTGAGTTACAGCGGGGATGGCCATTCGAAACTCAAGTTTGTTCAATGATGTAAGGACTCCTGTCTAGTTATGATGGCCACCTGAGGAATCTAAACTATGCTTGGCAATATAATATGAACACTTCTGGAGGTGAGTCGGAAGACCAAGCGTCCCTTTTTTGTTGGCACTCTGATATTGGTATCCCTATCAATTTTCAAGAAGAGTCAGGCATCGTCATATTTTGAAGCATTGATCTGGGCCCGGCTCCGTAGTTGTCAATGGATGTGAGGCCCTGTGTCCTGATGAGGCGGGGACCTAGGGCTTTCTCTAGGGACTGCACAGAAGATTCAGACATCCCTTTATTTTGTGAGATGAAAGACGAGCCTGCATTCAAGCCACTGTAAGGAAATCCGACCTTCCTTCGAGTCAGGTCATCTCGGTATCCACTCCAATTGAGGCAGCAAACTCAGGGTCTCTCTCACATACCTATTGCTGAGGGATGGCTCCTGTTGAGATGCTTGTGGAAAGTTGGCCTATCTCTTCAATAGAATCCAGGGAATCAGCTCTCTTCTCGAGACTATATGGGGTACATGGAGCTTTCCTCGAGTTCCTGTGCTGAAATTCGTGTTCCTATAGACCTTAGACGGGTGTCTCAGGGAATCTCTGGAGTTTCCTAATGGAAGTCAAGCCACTTGAACTGTATGATGTGGAACACGGGATAGCTATGGAGCCATTGAAGGGGGAATGGGCTTCATCTCGAGGTGACTTGGGGTACACCGAGCTATTTTGCATTCCTGAGGTGACATCAGTGTTCTTCTTGTCTTGTGACAGTGTTCTTGGGTACTCTCTGGTGTTCAATCAAGCAAATCGAGGCTCCTTATGTGTTTGATTGGGAACACGGGATTGCTCTGCACGCAATGCAGGGGAATCGAGCCTCATCTCCCTGAGAGGTGGATGTCTCATGGGATTTTTCAAGTTGGGGAAGGATCCTGGGGTATATTCTCGAGTAAGAGCGGGGATGGCCATTCGAATCTCCACTTGGATCAGCGAAGTCAGGACTCTGGTCTGGTTATGACGGACACATCAGTATCTAAACTAGGCTTGTCAGAATAATACAGATGCTTCTGGATGTGAGGAGGGAGACCAAGCGTCCACTTCTAGTTTCCACAGAGATATTGGGATTCCTATCAATTTTCAAGAAGAGTCAGGCCTCGTCTCCTTTTGAAGCATTGAACTCCGCGGGTCTCACGAGGTGTCAAGGCGTGTGAATCCACCTGTCCTGATGAGGCGGGAACTAGGGTTTTCTCTAGGGTCTCCACAGGGGATTCAGACATCCCTTCATCTTCTGAGATGAAAGACTACCCTGCATTCAAGCCACTTCAGGGAAATCCGACCATATTTCTAGTCAGGGAATTTCGGTATCCACTCCACTTGAGGCAGCAAACTCAGGGTCCCTCTCACATACCTATTGCTGAGGGAAGGCTCATCTTGAGGTGCTTTTGGAAAGTTGGCCTACCTGTTCAATAGAATCCTGGGAATCAGCTCTCTTCTCAAGATGATGTGGGGTGCATGGAGCTTTCTTCATGTTTCTGTGCTGAAATTGTTTTTCCTACATACTTGAGACGGGTGTCTCAGGGAATCTCTGGAGTTGCCAGAAAGAAGTCCAGCCACTTGTCCTGTATGATGGGAACGCGGGATTGCTCTGCACGCAATGCAGGGGAATCAGGCCTCATCTCTCGCCGAGGGGGAACTCTCAAGGTTTTTCTCGAGTTGCAGGGTGAATCTGGGGTATATTCTCGAGTTACGGTGGGGGTAGACATTAAAAACTTTTGTTTGTTCAGCGACATCAGGGCTCCTGTCTAATTACGATGGACACCTCAGGAATCTAAACTATGCTTGGCAGAGCAATACGGATGCTTCTGGAAGTGAGGCAGGAGACCGAGGTTCACTTTCTAGTTGGCGCATTGATATTGGGATTCCTATCCATTTTCAAGAAGAGTCAGTCATCGTCACCTTTTGAAGCATTGAATTCCATGTGCCTCTCGATGTGTCCAAGGGATGTGAGACCCCTGTCCAGATGAGGTGGAGACCTACGGCTTTCTCTAGGGTCTCCACAGGGGATTCACACATGCCTTATTTGTGCGATGAAAGACGAGCCTGAATTTAAGCCACTGCAGGGAAATCCGGCCTTCTTTTGAGTCAGGGCCTCTCGGGGTCCATTCCACTTGAGACAGAAAACACAGGGTCCCTCTCAAATACCTATTATGGAGGGAAAACTCCTCTTGAGGTGCTTATGGAAAGTTGGCTCACCTCTTTAGTGAAAGACAGGGAAGCAGCTCTCATCTTGAGATGATATGGGGTGCATGGAGCTTTCCTCGAGTTGCTGTAATGAAATTAATATTCATATAGATTTGAGACAGTTGTCTCAGGGAATCTCTGTAGTTTCCTAATGGAAGTCAAGTCACTTGTACTGTATGATGTGGAACACGGGATAGCTATTGAGCCAGTTAAGGGGAAATGGGCTTCATATCGAGGTGATTTGGGGTACACCGAGCTATTTTGCATTCCTTAGGTGACATCAGTGTTCTTCTTGTCTTGTGACAGTCTTCTTGGTGACTCTCTGGTGTTCAATCAAGCAAATCGAAGCTCCTTATGTGTTTGATTGGGAACACAGGATTGCTCTGCACGCAATGCAGGAGAATAGAGCCTCATCTCCTGGCGAGGGGAATGTCTCATGGGATTTTTCGAGTTGTGGCTGGAATCTGGGGTATATTCTCCAATAAGACCGGGGAGGGCCATTCGAATCTCCACTTGGATCAGCGAAGTCAGGACTCCTGTCTGGTTATGACGGACAGCTCAGAATCTAAACTAGGTTTGGCAGAATAATACAGATGCTTCTGGATGTGAGGTGGGAGATGAAGCGTCCATTTCTAGTTTCCACCGTGATATTGGGATTCCTATCAATTTTCAAGAAGTGTCAGGCCTCGTCACCTTTTGAAGCATTGAACACCGCGGGTCTCATGAGGTGTCAAGGCATGTGAATCCCCCTGTCCTGATGAGGCGGGGAACTCAGGTTTTCTCTAGGGTCTCCACAGGGGATTCAGACATCCCTTCATTTTGTAAGTTGAAAGACGAGCCTGCGTTCAAGCCACTTCAGGGAATCGACCTTGTTTCTAGTCAGGGCATCTCGGTATCCACTCCAGTTGAGGCAGCAAACTCATGGTCCCTCTCACATACCTATTGCTGAGTGAAGGCTCCTCTTGAGGTGCTTGTGGAAAGTGGGCCTACCTGTTCAAAAGAATCCTGGGAATCATCTCTCTTCTCGAGATGATATGGGGTGCATGAAGCATTCCTTGAATTCCTGTGCTGAAATTGGTGCTCCTATAGACTTGAGGCCGGTGTCTCAGGGAATCTCGGTAGTTGCCTAAAGGAAGTCAAGATACTTGTCATGTATGATGGGGAACAGGGAATTGCTCTGGAGCCAACACAGGGTAATTGGGAGTAATCTAGAGTTGACTTGGGCTACACAGTGCTTTTTCACATTCCTGCGATGACATCAGTGTCCTTCTAGACATGTGAGGGTGTTCTCGTTGACTCTCTAGAGTTCCGTCAAGCAAATTGAGTCTCCTTACGTGTTTGATTGGGAACACGGAATTGCTCTGCACCCAATGCAGGGGAATTGGGCCTCATCTCGCGGCGAGGGAGAAGTCACCTGGGTTTTCTCGAGTTGCAGCAAGAACCTGGGGTATATTCTCGAGTTATGGCAGGGATGGCCATTCGAAACTCAAGTTTGTTCAACGATGTAAGGACTCCTGTCTAGTTACGACGGACACCTCGGGAATCTAAACTAGGCTTGGCAAGATAATACAGACGCTTCTGGAGGTGAGGTGGGAGACTAAGCGTCCCTTTCTAGTTTCCACAGAGATATTGGGATTCCTATCAATTTTCAAGAAGAGTCAGGCCTCGTCACCTTTTGAAGCATTGAACTCCATGGGACTCTTGAGGTGTTAAGGCATGTGAGGCCCCCTGTCCAGGTGAGGCGGGGAACTAGGGTTTTCTCTAGGGTTTCCACAGGGGTTTCAAACATCCCTTCAACTTTTGAGATGAAAACGAGCCTGCATTCAAGCCACGTAGGGAAAATTCGACCTTATTTGTAGTCAGGGCATCGTGGTATTGATTCCACTTGAGGCAGCAAACTCAGAGTCCCTCTCACATAAGTATTGCTGAGGGAAGGCTCCTCTTGAGGTGCTTGTGGAAAGTGGGTCTACCTGTTCAATAGAATCCTGGGAATCAGCTCTCTTCTCGAGATGATATTGGGTGCATGGAGCTTTCCTTGAGTTCCTATGCTGAAATTGGTGCTCCTATAGACTTGAGACGGGTGTCTCAGAGAACCTCGGTAGTTGCCTAAAGGAAGTCAAGCCACTTGTCGTGTATGATGGGGAACGGGGGATAGCTTTGAAGCCAATGCAGGGGAATCGGTCATCATTTCGAGTTGATTTGGGCTACCCCAAGCTATTTCATATTCCTGCGGTGATATCAGTGTCCTTCTAGACTTGTGAGGGATTTCTGGGGGACTCTCTGTAGTGCCGTCAAGCAAATCAAGGCTCGTTACCTGTTTGATTGGGAACAAGGAATTACTCTGCACGGAATGCAGGGGAATCGGGCCTCATCTCTTGGCGAGGGGGAAGTATTATGGTTTTTCTCACGTTGCGCCGGGAACCTGGGGTATGTTCTCGAGTTATGGCAGGGGTAGCCATTAAAAACTTTTCTTTGTTCAGCGACGTCTGGACTCCCGTCTAGTTACGACGGCTACCTGAGGAATCTAAACTAGGCTTGGCAAGAGAATACGAACACTTCTGGAGGTGAGGCGGAGGACCAATCATCCCTTTCTATGTGGCACAGTCATATTGGGATTCCTATCAATTTTCAAGAATAGCCAGGCATCGTCACCTTTTGAAGCAATGAACTGGGCTGGCCTCTGGAGATGTCAAGGGATGTGTGGCCCTGTGTCCTAATGAGGCGGGGACCTAGGGCTTTCTCTAGGGACTGCACAGAAGATTCAGACATCCCTTTATCTTGTGAGATAAAAGACGAGCCTGCATTCAAGCCACTGCATGGATATTCGACCTTCTTTCGAGTCAGGGCATCTCAGTATCCAGTCCACTTGAGGCAGCAAACTCAGGGTTCCTCTCACATACCTATTGCTGAGGGAAGGCTCCTCTTGTGGTACTTGTGGAAAGTTGGCCTACCTCTTCAATAGAATCCTGGGAATCAGCTCACTTCTCATGAAAATATGGGGTGCATGGAGCTTTCCTCGAGTTCCTGTGCTGAAATTGGTGTTCCTATAGACTTGAGACGGGTGTATCAGTGTATCTCTGGAGTTGCCCAAAGGAAGTCAAGCCACTTGTCCTGTATGCTATGGAACGGGGGATTGCTCTGAAGAGAATATAGGGGAAGCAGTCCTCATTTTGAGTTAATTTTGGCTACAATGACCTATTTCACATTCCTGCGGTGAGATCAGTGTTCTTCTAGACTTGTGAGGGATTTCTGGGGGACTCTCTGTAGTTCCATCAAGCAAATCAAGGCTCCTTACCTGTTTGATTGAGAACAACGAAATGCTCTGCACGCAATGCAGGGGAATCGGGTTTTATCTCTCAGCGAGTGGGATGTCTCATGATTTTTCTCGAGTTGCGGAGGGAACCTGGGTTATGTTCTCGAGTTACGGTGGGGGTAGCTATTAAAAACTTTTGTTTGTTCAGTGACATCAGGACTCCTGTCTAATTATGATGGACACTTCAGGAATCTAAACTACACTCGGCAGGACAATACGGACGCTTCTGCAGGTGAGCCAGGAGACCGAAGTTCACTTTCTAGTTGGCAGAGTGATATTGGGATTCCTATCCATTTTCGAGAAGAGTCAGGCATCGTCACCTTTTGAAGCATTGAATTCCGTGTGCCTCTCAATGTGTCAAAGGGATGTGAGGACCCTGTCCAGATGAGGCGGAGAACTATGGCTTTCTCTTGGGTCTCCACAGGGGATTCAGACATGCCTTCATCTTGTGAGATGAAAGACGATCCTGAATTTAAGCCACTGCAGGGAAATCCGGCCTTCTTTGAGTCATGGCCTCTCGGGCTCCATTTCACTTCAGACAGAAAACACAGGGTCACTCTCACATAACTATTGCTGAGGGAAAACTCTTCTTGTGGTGCTTGTGGAAAGGTGGCTCACCTCTTCAGTCAAAGACGGGAATCAGCTCTCATCTTGAGATGATATGGGGTGCATGGAGCTTTCCTCGAGTTGCTGTACTGAAATTAATATTCATATAGAGTTGAGACATGTGTCTCAGGGAATCTCTGTAGTTTCCTAAAGGAAGTCGAGCCACTTGTTCTGTATGATGTGGAACACAGGATAGCTATGGAGCCAATGAAGGGGAAATGGGCTTCATCTTGAGTTGATTTGGGGTTCACCAAGCTATTTTGCATTCCTGAGGTGACATCAGTGTTCTTCTCGTCTTGTGACAGTGTTCTGGGGGAATCTCTGGTGTTCCGTCAAGCAAATCGAGGCTGCGTACATGTTTGATTCGGAATACGGGATTGCTCTGCACGCAGTGCAGGGGAATCGAGCCTCTGGTCCCGGCGAGGGGGATATCTCATGGGATTTCTCGAGTTGCGGCAGGAACCTGGGGTATATTTTCGGGTTACGGCGGGGATGGCCATTCGATACTCCACTTTGTTCAGCGAAGTAAGGACTTCTGTCTAGTTACGACAGACACCTCGGGAATCTAAACTAGCCTTGGCAGGATAATACAGAAGCTTCTGGAGGTGATGTGGGAAACCAAGCGTCCCTTTCTAGTTTCCAAAGAGATATTGGGTTTCCTATCAATTTTCAAGAAGAGTCAGGCTGCATCACCTTTTGAAACATTGAACTCGATGAGCCTCTCGTGGGGTCAAGGGATATAAGGCCCCCTGTCCAGATGAGGCGGGTAACTAGGGTTTTCTCTAGGGACTCCACAGGGGATTCAGACATCCTTTCATCTTGTGAAATGAGTGACGAGCCTGCATTCAAGCCACTTCAGGGAAATCCGACCTTATTTCTCGTCAGGGCATCTCGGTATCCACTCCAGTTGAGGCAGCAACTCAGGGTCCCTCTCACATACCTATTGCTGAGGGAAGGTTCCTCTTGAGGTGCTTGTGGAAAGTTGGCCTACCTCTTCAATAGAATCCTGGGAATTAGCTCTCTTCTTGAGATGATATGGTGAGCATGGAACTTTCCTCTAATTCCTCTGCTGAAAAGGTGTTCCTATAGACTTGATACGTGGGTGCAAGGGAATCTCGGTAGTTGTCTAAAGGAGGTCAAGCCACTTGTTGTGTATGATGGGGAACAGGGAATTGCTCTGGAGCCAATGCAGCTAAATTGGGTGTAATCTAGAGTTGATTTGGGCTACACCGTGCTATTTCACATTTCTGTGGTGACATCAGTGTCCTTCTATACATCTGAGGGTGTTCTGGGGGACTCTCTAGAGTTCCATCATGCAAATTGAGGCTCCTTACATGTTTAATTGGGAACACGAAATTGCTCTGCATGTAATGCAGGGGAATCGGGCCTCATCTCACGTCAAGGGGGAAGTCTCATGGGTTTTCTCGAGTTGCGGCAGGAACCTGGGGTATATTTTCAGGTTATGGCGGGGATGGCCATTCAAACGTCCACCTGGTTCAGCGAAGTCAGGACACCTGTCTAGTTATGACGGACACCTCGGGAATCTAAAGTAGGCTTGGGAGGATAATATAGACGCTTCTGTAGGTGAGGTGGGAGACGAAGTGTCCCTTTCTAGTTTCCACAGAGATATTGGGGTTCCTATCAATTTTCAAGAAGAGTCAGGCCTCGACACCTTTTGAAGCATTGAACTCCATGAGCCTTTCGAGGTGTCAAGGGATCTGAGGCCCCCTGTCCAGATGAGGCGGTGAACTAGGGTTTTCCCTAGGGTCTCCACAGGGGATTCAGACATCCCTTCAACTTGTGAGATGAAAGACAAGCCCACATTCAAGCCACTTCAGGGAAATCCGACCTTATTTCTAGTCAGGGCATCTCAGTATCCACTGCACTTGAGGCAGCAAACTCAGGGTCCCTCTCACATACCTATTGCTGAGGGAAGTCTCCTCTTGAGGTTCTTGTGGAAAGTTGGCCTACCTCTTCGATAGAATCCTGGGAATCAGCTCTCTTTTCGAGATGATATGGTGTGCATGGAGCT
The DNA here is from genome assembly GCA_012922965.1 of Capreolus pygargus. NCBI lineage: Eukaryota > Metazoa > Chordata > Mammalia > Artiodactyla > Cervidae > Capreolus > Capreolus pygargus. The sequence continues at coordinate 106,394 of SNSB01004296.1, forward strand.
TTCCTCGAGTTCCTGTGCTGAAATTTGTGTTCCTATGGACTTGAAATGTGGGTGTAATTGAATCTCAGTAGTTGCCTAAAGAAAGTCAAGCCACTTGTCGCTATGATGGGGAACAGGGAATTGCTCTGAAGCCAATGCAGGCGAATTCGGCATAATCTAGAGTTGATTTGGGCTACCCCGAACTATTTCACATCCCTGCGGTTACAGCAGTGTCCTTCTAGAATTGTGAGGGATTTCTGGGGGACTCTCTCTAGTTCCTTCAAGCAAATCAAATCTCCTTACCTGTTTGATTGGTAACAAGCAATTATTCTGCACATAATGCAGGGGAGTCGGGCTTCATCTCTCGGTGACGGGGAAGTCTCATTGTTTTTCTCGATTTGCATCCGGAACCTGGGGTATATTCTCGAGTTACGGCAGTGGAAGCCATTAAAAACTTTTCTTTGTTCAGCGACGTCAGGACTCCTTTCTACTTACAATGGACACCACAGGAATCTAAACTAGGCTTGGCAGGACAATACGGATGCTTCTGGAGTTTAGGCAGGAGACTGAGATTCACTTTCTAGTTGGCACAGTGATATTGGGATTCCTATCCATTTTCAAGCAGAGTCAGGCATCGTCACCTCTTGAAGCATTGAATTCCGTGTTCCTCTCGAGCTATCAAAGGGATGCGAGGCTCCTGTCCAGATGAGGCGGAGACCTACGGCTTTCTCTAGGGTCTCTACAGAGGATTCAGATAGTCCTTCATCTTGTTAGATGAAAGACGAGCCTGAATTTAAGCCACTGCAGGGAAATCCGTCCTTCTTTTGAGTCAGTCCTTCTAGGGGTCCATTTCACTTGAGAGGGAAAACACAGGGTCCCTCTCACATACCTATTGCTGAGGGAAAACTCCTTTTGAGGAGCTTGTGGAATGTTGGCTCACCTCTTCAGTCAAAGACAGGGAATCAGCTCTCATCCTGGGACGATATGGGGTGCATGGAGCTTTCCTCGAGTTGCTGTACTGGAATTAATATTCATATAGACTTGAGACGGGTGTCTCAGGGAATCTCTGCAGTTTCCTAAAGGAAGTCAAGCCACTTGTACAGGATGATGTGGAACACGGGATAGCTATGGAGCCAATGAAGGGGAAATGGGCTTCATCTCGAGTAGATTTGGGGTATAGCAATCTATTTTGCATTCCTGAAGTGACATCAGTGTTCATCTCGTCTTGTGACAGTGTTCTTGGGGACTCTCTGGTGCTCCATCAAGAAAATCAAGTCTCCTTACATGTTTGATTGGGAACAAGGGATTACACTGCACGCAATGCAGGGGAATCGAGCCTCATCTCCCGGCGAGGGGGATGTCTCATGGGATTTTTCGAGTTGTGGCAGGAACCTGGGGTATATTCTCGAGTTACAGCGGGGATGGCCATTCGAAACTCCAATTTGTTCAGCGAAGTCAGGACTCCTGTCTGGTTATGATGGACACCTCAGGAATCTAAACTAGGCTTGGCAGGATAATATAGATGCTTCTGGGTGTGAGGTGGGAGACCAAGCATCCATTTCTAGTTTCCACAGAGATATTGGGATACCTATCAATTTTCAAGAAGAGTCAGGCCTCATCACCCTTTGAAGCATTGAATTCTGCGGGCCTCACGAGGTGTCAAGGCATGTGAGGTGTGCTGTCCTGAAGAGGTGGGGAACTAGGGTTTTGTTTAAGGTCTCCACAGGGGATTTTGACATCCCTTCATCTTGTTTGATGAAAAACAAGCTTGCATTCAAGCCACTTCAGGAAAATCCGACCTTGTTTCTACTCAGGGCATTTTGGTATCCACTCCACTTGAGTCAGCAAACTCAGGGTCCCTCTCACATAACTATTGCTGAGGGAAGGCTCCTCATTGGCTGCTTGTGGAAAGTTGGCCTACCTGTTCAATAGAATCCTGGGAAAAAGTTCTCATGGATTTTCCCGAGTTGTGGCGGGAACCTGGGGCATGTACTCAAGTTACAGCGGGGATAGCCATTAAAAACTTTTCTTTGTTCAGCGACATCAGGATTTCTATCTAGTTATGTTGGACACCTCAGGAATAAACTACGCTTGGCAGAAAAATACGGACGCTTCTGGAGGTGAAGCAGGAGACCGAGGTTCATATTCTAGTTGGAACAGTGATATTGGGATTCCTATCCATTTTCCAGAAGAGTCAGGCATCGTCACCTTTGGAAGCATTGAATTCTGTGTGCCTCTCGAGGTGTCAAACAGATGTGATTCCCCCTGTCCAGATGAGGCGGGGAATAGGGTTTTCTCTAGGGTATCCACAGGGAATTCAGAAATCCCTTCATCTTTTGAGATGAAAGACGAGCCTGCATTCAACCCAGTTCAGGGAAATACGACCTTGTTTCTAGTCAGGGCATCTCGGTATCCACTCCACTTGAGGCAGCAAAATCAGGGTCCCTCTCAAATAACTATTGCTGAGGGAAGGCTCCTCTTGAGGTGCTTGTGGAATGTTGGCCTACCTCTTGAATAGAATCCTGGGAAACACCTCTCTTCTCAAGACTATAAGGGGATCATGGAGCTTTCCTCGAGTTCCTGTGCTGAATTGGTGTTCCTATAAACGAGACGGCTGTCTCAGGGAATCTCTGGAGTTGCCCAAAGGAAGTCAAGCCACTTGTCCTGTATGACAGGGAACGGGGGATGGCTCTGAAGCCAATGCAGGGGAATCGGTCATCATTTCGAGTTGATTTGGGCTACACTGAGCTATTTCACATTCCTGTGGTGACATCAGTGTTCTTCTAGACTTGTGAGAGATTTCTGGGGGACTCTCTGTAGTTCCATGAAGCAAATCAAGGCTCCTTACCTGTTTGATAGGAAACAAAGAATTGCTCTGCATGCTATACAGGGGAATCTAGCCTCATCTCTCAGCGAGCGGGAAATCTCATGGTTGTTCTCGAGTTGCAGTGGGAACCTGAGGTATGTTCTTGAGTTATGGCGGGGGTAGCCATTAAAAACTTTTGTTTGTTCAGCGACGTCAGGACTCCTGTCTAGGTACGATGGACACCTCAGGAATCTAAACTATGCTTGGCAGGACAATACGAATGCTTCTGGAGTGAGGCAGGAGACCTAGGTTCCCATTCTAGTTGGAACAGTGATATTGGGATTCCTATCCATTTTCCAGAAGAGCCAGGCATCATCACCTTTTGAAGCATTGAATTCCGTGTGCCTCTCGAGGTGTCAAACGGATGTGATTCCCCCTATCCTGATGATGCGGAGATGTACGGTTTTCTCTAGGGTCTTCACATGGGATTCAGACATCCCTTCATCTTCTGAGATGATAGACGAGCCTGCATTCAAGCCACATCAGGGAAATATGACCTTGTTTCTAGTCAGGGCATCTCGGTATCCACGTCACTTGAGGCAGCAAACTCAGGGTCCCTCTCACATAACTATTGCTGAGGGAAGTCTCCTCTTGAGGTACTTGTCAAAAGCTGGCCTACCTCTTGAATAGAATCCTGGGAATCAGCTCTCTTTTTGAGACTATATGGGGATCATGGAGCTATCCTCGAGTTCCTGTGCTGAAATTGGTGTTCCTATAGACTTGAGATGGGTGACTCAGGGAATCTCTGGAGTTGCCCAAAGGAAGTCAAGACACTTGTCCTGTATGACGTGGAATGGGGGATTGCTCTGAAGCGAATGCAGGGGAATCGGTCGTCATGTCGAGGTGATTTGGGCTACACCGAGCTATTTCACATTCCTGCGGTGATATCAGTGTTCTTCTAGACTTGTGAGTGATTTTTGGGTGACTCTCTGTAGTTCCGTCAAGCAAATCAAGGCTCCTTACCTGTTTGATAGGGAACAAGGAATTGCTCTGCATGCTATGCATGGGAATCAGGCCTCATCTCTCAGCGAGCGGGAAGTCTCATGGTTTTTCTCAAGCTGCGGTGGGAACCTGAGGTATGTTCTCGAGTTACGGCGGGGGTAGCCATTAAAAACTTTTCTTTGTTCAGCGATGTCAGGACTCCTGTCTAGTCATGATGGACACCTCAGGAACCTAAACTACTCTTGGCAGGACAATACGGATGCTTCTGGAGGTGAGGCAGGAGACCGAGGTTCACATTCTAGTTGGAAAAGTGATATTGGGATTCCTATCCATTTTCAAGAAGAGTCAGGCATCTTCACCTTTTGAAGCATTGAATTCCGTGTGCCTCTCGAGGTGTCAAACGGATGTGATTCCACTGTCCAGATGGGGCGGAGACCTACGGTTTTCTCTAGGGTCTCCTCAGGGGATTCAGACATCCCTTCATCTTGTGAGATGAAAGACGAGCCTGAATTTAAGCCACTGCAGGGAAATCCGGCCCTTTTTTGAGTCATTGCCTTCCGGGGTCCATTCCACTTGAGACAGAAGACACAGGGTCCCTCTAACATACCTATTCCTGAGGGAAAACTCCTTTTGATATGCTCGGTGAAAGTTGGCTCACCTCTTCAGTCAAAGACAGGGAATCAGCTCTCATCTTGAGATAATATGGGGTGCATGGAGCTTTCCTCGAGTTGCTGTACTGAAATTAATATTCATATAGGCTTGAAACGGGTATCTCTGCAGATTCCTATAGGAAGTCAAACCACTTGTACTGTATGATGTGGAACACGGGATAGCTATGGAGCCAATGAAGGGGAAATGGGCTTCATCTCGGGTTGATTTGGGGTACACCAAACTATTTTACATTCCTGAATTGACATCAGTGTTCATCTCGTCTTGTGACAGTGTTTTTGGGGACTCTCTGGTGTTCCATCAAGAAAATCGAGGCTATTTACGTGTTTGATTAGGAACAGGGGATTACTTCTCACACAATGCAGGGGAATCGAGTCTCATTTCCTGGCGAGGGGATGTCTCATGGGATTTTTCGAATTGGCAGGAACCTGTGGTATATTCTTGAGTTACAGCGGGGATGGCCATTCGAACCTCCACTTGGTTCAGCGAAGTCAGGACTCCTGTCTGGTTACGATGGACACCTCAGGAATCTAAACTAGGCTTTGCAGGATAATACAGACGCTTGTGGATGTGAGGTGGGAGACGAAACGTCCATTTCTAATTTCCACAGAGATATTGGGATTCCTATCAATTTTCAAGAAGAGTCAGGCATCCTCACCTTTTGAAGCATTGAAATCCACGGGTCTCACGAGGTGTCAAGGCATGTGAATCCCCCTGTCCTGATGAGGCGGAGAACTAGGGTTTTCTCTAGGGTCTCCACAGGGGATTCAGACATCCCTTCATCTTGAGCGATGAAAGACGAGCCTGTGTTCAAGCCACTTCAGGGAAATCCGACCTTGTTTCTAGTCAGGGCATCTCGGTATCCACTCCACTTGAGGGAGCAAATTCAGGGTCCCTCTCACATACCTATTGCTGATGGAAGACTCCTCTTGAGGTGCTTGTCGAAAGTTGGCCTACCTCTTCAATAGAATCCTGGGAATCAGCTCTCTTTTTGAGATGATATGGTGTGCATGGAGCTTTCCTCGAGTTCCTATGCTGAAATTGGTGTTCCTATAGACTTGAGACGTGTACCTCAGGGAATCTCGATAGTTGCCTAAAGGAAGTCAAGCCACTTGTTGTGTATGATGGGGAACAGGGAATTACTCTGGAGCCATTGCAGGGGAATCGGGCATAATCTTGAGTTGATTTGAGCTACACCGTGCTATTTCACATTCCTGCGGTGACATCAGTGTCCTTCTAGACACGTGGGATGTTCTGGGGGACTCTCTAGAGTTCCGTCAAGCAAATTGAGGCTCCTTACATGTTTGATTTTGAAAACTGAATTTCACTGCACCCAGTGCAGGGAAATCGGGCCTCATCACGTGGCGACTCGCGGTGAGGGCGAAGTCTCCTGGGTTTTCTCGAGTTGCGGCAGGAACCTGGGGTATATTCTTGAGTTACGGCGGGGATGGCCATTCGAAACACGAGTTTGTTCAACGACGTAAGGACTCCTATCTAGTTTCGATGGCCACCTGAAGAATCTAAACTAGGCTTGGCAAGACAACACGAACACTTCTGGAGGTGAGGCGGGAGAGCAAGCGTCCCTTTCTAGTTGGCACAGTGATATTGGGATTCCTATCGATTTTCAAGAGGAGTCAGGCATTGTCACCTTTTGAAGCATTGAACTGGGCCCGCCTCTGGAGGTGTCAAGGGATGTGAGGCCCTGTGTTCTGATGAGGCCGGGAACAAGAGCTTTCTCTAGCAACTGCACAGGACATTCAGACATCCCTTTATCTTGTGAGATGAAAGACGAACCTGCATTCAAGCCACTGCAAGGAAATCCAACCTCCTTTTGAGTCAGGGAATCTCTGTATCCACTCCACTTAAGGCAGCAAACTCAGGGTCCCTCTCACATACCTATTGCTGAGGGAAGGCTCATCTTGAGGTGCTTGTGGAAAGTTGGCCTACCTCTTCAATAGAATCCTGGGAATCAGCTCTCTTCTCGAGACGATATGGGGTGCATGAAGCTTTCCTAGTGTGTCTGTGCTGAAATTGTTGTTCCTATAGACTTGAGACGGGTGTCTCAGGGAATCTCTGGAGTTTCCAAAAGGAAGTACAGCCACTTGTCCTGTATGATGGGAATGGGGGATTGCTCTGCAAGCAATGCAGGGGAATCGGACCTCATCTCACAGCGAGGGGGATCTCTCCTGTTTCTTCTAGAGTTGTGGTGGGAACCTGGGGTATATACTCGAGTTACGGTGGGGGTAGCCATTAAAAACTTTTCTTTGTTCAGCGACATCAGGACTCCTGTCTAGTTACGACGGACACCTCAGGAATCTAAACTACGCTTGGCAGAGCAATACGGACGCTTCTGGTATGAGGCAGGAGACCAAGTTTCACTTTCTAATTGGCACATTGGTATTGGGATTCCTATTTATTTTCAAGAAGAGTCAGGCATTGTCACCTTTTGAAGCATTGAATTCTGTGTGCCTCTCCAGGTGTCAAAGGGATGTGAGGCCCCTGTCCAGATGAGGCGGAGACCTACGGCTTTCTCTAAGGTCTGTACTGAAATTAATATTCATATAGACTTGAGACGGGTGTCTCAGGGATTCTCTGTAGAGTCCTAAAAGAAGTCAAGCCTCTTGTTCTGTATGATATGGAACACGGGATAACTATAGAGCCAATGAAGGGGAAATGGGCTTCATCTCGAGTCGATTTGGGGTACACCGAGCTATAGTGCATTCCTGAGGTGACATCAGTGTTCTTCTCACCTTGTGACAGTGTTCTTGGGGACTCTTTGGTGTTCCGTCAAGCAAATCGAGGCCTTTTACGTGTTTGATTGGCAATACGGGATTGCTCTGCATGCAATGCAGGGGAATAGAGCCTCATCTCACGGCGAGGGCGATGTCTCATAGGATTTCTCGAGATGCGGTAGGAACCTGGGGTATATTCTCGAGTTACAGCCGGGATGGCCAATTGAAACTCCACTTTGTTCAGCGAAGTCAGGACTGCTGTCTAGTTACGATGGACACCTCAGGAATCTAAACTAGGCTTGGAAGGATAATACAGACGCTTCTGGAGGTGAGGTGAGAGACCAAGCGTCCCTTTCTAGTTTCCACAGAGATATTGGGATTCCTATCAATTTTCAAGAAGAGTCAGGGCTCATCAGCTTTTGAAGCATTGAACAACGCGGGCCTCTGGGGGTGTCAAGGCATGTGAGGCCCCCTGTCCAAATGAGGCGGGGAACTAAGGTTTTCTATATGGTCTCCACAGGGGTTTCAGACATCCCTTCATCTGGTGAGATGAAAGACGAGCCTCCATTCGAGCCACATCAGGGAAATCCGACCTTGTTTCTAGTCAGGTCACCTTGGTATCCACTCCACTTGAGGCAGCAAATTCAGGGTCCCTCTCACATACCTATTGCTGAGGGAAGGCTCCTCTTGAGGTGCTTGTGGAAATTTAGCCAACATCTTCAATAGAATCCTGGGAATCAGCTCTGTTCTTGAGACTATGTGGGGTGCATGGAGCTTTCCTCGAGTTCCTGTGCTGAAATTGGTTTTCCTATAGACTTGAGACAGGTGTCTCAGGGAATTGCTGAAGTTGTCCAAAGGAAGTAAAGCCACTTGTCCTGTATGATGGGGAATGGGGGATTGCTCTGAATCCAATGCAGGGAAATTGATCGTCATCTTGAGTTGATTTAGGCTACACCGTGCTATTTCACATTAGTGCAGTGATATCAGTGTTCTTCTAGACTTGTGAGGGATTTCTGGCGGACTCTCTGTAGTTCCATCAAGCAGATCAAGGCTCCTTACCTGTTTGATTGGGAGCAAGGAATTGCTCTGCACGCAGTGCAGGGGAATTGGGCCTCATCTCTCAGCAAGCAGGAATTCTCGTGGTTTTTCTCGAGTTGCAGCGGGAACCTGGGGTATGGTCTCGGGCTACGGCGGGGGTAGCCATTAAAAACTTTTCTTTGTTCAGCGACATCAGGAATCCTGTCTTGTTACGATGGGCACCTCAGGAATCTAACCTACGCTTGGCAGGACAATACAGACGCTTCTGGAGGTGAGGCAGGAGACCGAGGTTCACTTCCTAGTTGGAACAGTGATATTGGGTTTCCTATCCATTTTCAAGAAGAGTCATGCATCGTCACCTTTTGAAGAATTGAATTCCATGTGCCTCTCAAGGTGTCAAAGGGATGTGAATCCCCCTGTCCAAATGAGGTGGAGTCCTACAGCTTTCTCTAGGGTCTCCACAGGATGTTTAGACATCCCTTCATCTTGTGAGAGGAAAGACAAGCCTGAATATATGCCACTGCAGGGAAATCTGGCCTTCGTTTGATTCAGGGCCTCTCGGGGTCAATTGAACTTGAGACAGAAAACACAGGGTCCCTCTCACATACCTATTGATGAGGGAAAACTCCTCTTGAGGTGCTTGTGGAAAGTTGGCTAACCTCTTCAGTCAAAGGCAGGGAATCATCTTTCATCTGGAGACAATATGGGGTACATGGAGCTTACCTTGAGTTACTGTACTGAAATTAATATTCATATAGACTTGAGACGGATGTGTCAGGGAATCTCTGTAGTTTCCTAAAGGAAGTCAAGACATTTGTTCTGTATGATGTGGAGCACGGGATAGCTATGGAGCCAATAAATGACATATGGGTTTCATCTCGAGTTGGTTTGGGGTACACTGAGCTATTTTGCTTTGTGGAGGTGACATCAGTTTTCATCTCGTCTTGTGACAGTGTTCTTGGGGACTCTCTGGTGTTCCATCAAGAAAATCGAGGCTCGTTACGTGTATGATTGGGAACACGGGGTTGCTCTTCACGCAATGCATGGGAACCGAGCCTCATCTACCGGCGACGGGAATGTGTCATGGGATTTCTCGAGTTGCGGCAGGAACCTGGTTTATATTCTCGAGTTACAGCGGGGATGGCCATTCGAACCTCCACTTCATTCAGCGAAGTCAGGACTCCTATCTAGTTATGACAGACATCTCAGAAATCTAAACTAGGCTTGGCAGGATAATACAGACGCTTCTCGAGGTGAGGTGGGAGAACAAGCGTCCCTTTCTATTTTTCACAGAGATATTGGGATACCTATCAATTTTCGAGAAGAGTCAAGCCTCGTCACCTTTTGAAAAGCATTGAACTCCGCAGGCCTCTCGAGGTGTCAAGGCATGTGAGGCCCCCTGTCTAAACTAGGCTTGGCAAGAAAATACGAACACTTCGGGAGGTGAGGTGGGAGACCAAGCTTCCCTTTCTAGTTGGCACAGTGATATTGGAATTCCTATCAAAATTAAAGAAAAGTCAGGCATCATCACCATTTGAAGCATTAAACTGGGCCCGCCTCTGGAGGTGTCAAGGGATGTGAGGACCTGTGTCCTGATGAGGCGGGGAGCTAGGGCTTTCTCTAGGGACTACACAGAAAATTCAGAAATCCCTTTATCTTGTGAAATGAAAGACGAGCCTGCATTCAAGTCACTGCAAGAAATCCAGCCTTCTTTCGAGTCAGGGCATCTCGGTATCCACTCCACTTGAGGCAGCACACTCAGGGTCCCTCTCACATAAATATTGCTGAGGGAAGGCTCCTCTTGTGGTGCTTGTGGAAAGTTGGCCTACCTCTTCAGTAGAATGCTTGGAATCAGCTCTCTTCTCGAGACGATATGGGGTGCATTGAGCTTTCCTTGAGTTCCTGTGCTGAAATTCCTGTTCCTATAGACTTGAGACGGGTGTCTCAGGGAATCTCTGAAGTTGCCCACAGGAAGTCAAGCCACTTTTCCTGTATGATGGGGAATGGGGGATTGCTCTAAAGCCAATGAATTGGAATCGGTCTTCATTTCGAGTTGATTTGGGCTACCCTGAGCTATTTCACATTGCTGCGGTGACATCAGTGTCCTTCTAGACTTGTGAGGGATTTCTGTTGGACTCTCTGTAGTTCCATCAAGCAAATCAAGGCTCCTTACCTGTTTGATTGGGAACAAGGAATTGCTCTGCAATCAATGCAGGGGAATCGGGTCTCATCTCTCGGTGAGGGGGACGTCTCATGGTTTTTCTCGAGTTGCGGCAGGAACCTGGAGTATATACTCCAGTTAAGGCGGGGGTAGCCATTAAAAACTTTTCTTTGTTCTGCGATTTCAGGATTACTGTCTAGTTCTGATGGACACCTCAGGAATCTAAACTAGGCTTGTCAGGACAATACGGACACTTCTGGAGATGAGGCAGGAGACCGAGGTTCACTTTCTAGTTGGCACCGTGATATTGGGATTCCTATCCATTTTCAAGAAGAGTCAGGCATCGTCTCTTTTTGAAGCATTCAATTCCGTGTGCCTCTCGAGGTGTCAAAGGGATGTGAGGCCACTGTCCAGGTGAGGTGGAGAGCTACGGCTTTCTCTAGGGTCTCCACAGGGGATTCAGACATGCCCTCATCTTGTGAGATGAAAGACGAGCCAGAATTTAAGCCACTGCAGGGAAATCAGACCTTCTTTTGAGTCAGGGCCTCTCGGGGTCCATTGCACTTGAGACAGAAATCACAGGGACCCTCTCACATACATATTGCTGAGGGAAATCTCCTCTTGAGGTGCTTAAGGAAAGGTGGCTCACCAGTTCAGTCAAAGACAGGGAATCATCTCTCATCTTGAGACAATATGGGGTGCATGGAGCATTTCTTTGGTTGCTGTACTGAAACTAATATTCATATAGACTTCAGACGGGTGTCTCAGGGAATATCTGTAGTTTCCTAAAGGAAGTCAAGCCACTAGTTCTGTATGATGTGGTACACGGGATAGCTATGGAGAAAATGAAGGGGAAATGGGCTTCATCTTGAGTTGATTTGGGGTACACTGAGCTATATCGCATTCATGAGGTGACATCAGTGTTCTTCTCATCTTGTGACAGTGTTCTTGGGGACTCTCTTGTGTTCAGTCAAGCAAACTGAGGCTCCTTACGTGTTTGATTGGGAACACGTAATTGCTATGCACGCAATGCAGGGGAATCGAGCCTCGTCTCCCGGCGAGGGGGTTGTCTCATAAGATTTCTCGAGTTGTGGCAGGAACCTGGGGTATACTCTCAAGTTACAGCGGGCATTGCCATTCGAACCTCCACTTGTTTCAGCGAAGTCAGGACTCCTGTCTAGTTACAACGGACACCTCAGGAATCTAAACTAGGCTTGGCAGGATAATACAGACGCTTCTGGAGGTGAGGTGGGAGACCAAGCGTCCCTTTTTAATTTCCACAGAGATATTGGGATTCCTATCAATTTTCAAGAAGAGTCAGGCCTCGTCACCTTTTGAAGCATTGAACTCCACGAGCCTCTCGAGGTTTCAAGTGATGTGAGGCCCTCTGTCCAGATGAGGCGGGGAAGTAGGGTTTTCTCTAGGGTCTCCACAGGGGATTCAGACATCCCTTTAATTTGGGAGATGAAAGACGAGCCTGCATTCAAGCCACTTCAGGGAAATCCGACCTTATTTCTAGTCAGTGCATCTCAGTATCCACTCGATTTGAGGCAACATATTCAGGGTCCCTCTCACATACCTATTGCTGAACGAAGGCTCCTTTTGAGATGCTTGTGGAAAGTTGGCCTACCTGTTCTAAAGAATTCTGGGAATCAGCTCTCTTCTCGAGACAATATGGGGTGCATGGAACTTTCCTCGAGTTTCTGTGCTGAATTTGGTGTTCCTATAGACTTGAGACGTGTGTCTCAGGGAATCTCGGTAGTTGCCAAAAGGAAGTCAAGCCACTTGTCGTATATGATGGGGAACAGGAAATTGCTCTGGAGCCAATGCAGGGGAATCGGGCATAATCTCGAGTTGATTTGGGCTACACTCTGCTATTTCACATTCCTGGGGTGACATGAGTGTCCTTCTAGACATGTGAGGGTGCTCTGGGGGACTCTCTAGAGTTCCGTCAAGCAAATTGAGGCTCCTTACGTGTTTGACTCGGAACACGGAATTGCTCTGCACCCAATGCAGGGAAATATGGCCTCATCTCGCGGCGAGGTCGAAGTCTCATGGTTTTTCTTGAGTTGCGGCAGGATCCTGGGGTATATTCTCGAGTTACGGCGGGGATGGCCATTCGAAACTAGAGTTTGTTCAACGACGTAAGGACTCCTGTCTAGTTACGACGGCCACCTGAGGAATCTAAACTAGGCTCGGCAAGACGATAAGAACAGGTCTGGAGGTGAGGCGGGAAAGCAAGCGTCCCTTTCTAGTTGGCACAGTGATATTGGGATTCTTATCAATTTTCAAGAAGTGTCAGGCATCGTCACCTTTTGAAGCATTGAACTAGGCTCGCCTCTGGAGTTGTAAAGGGATGTGAGGTCTTGTGTCCTGATGAGGCTGGGAACTAGGGCTTTCTCTACGGACTGAACAGAAGATTCACACATCCCTTTATCTTGTGCGGTGAAAGACGAGCCTGCATTCAAGCCACAGCAAGGAAATCGGACCTTCTTTCGAGTCAGGACATCTCGGTATCCCCTCCACTTGAGGCAGCAAACTTAGGGTCCCTCTCACATAACCATTGCTGAGGGAAGGCTCCTTTTGAGGTGCTTGTGGAAAGTTGGCCTACCTCTTCAATAGAATCGTTGGAATCAGATCTCATCTTGAGACGATATGGGGTGCATTGAGCTTTCCTTTAGTTCCTGTGCTGAAATTGGTGTTCCTATAGTCTTGAGACGGGTGTCTCAGGGAATCTCTGGAGTTGCCCTAAGGAAGTCAGGCCACTTGTCCTGTATGATGGGGAACGGGGCATTGCTCTGAAGCCAATGCAGGGGAATCGGTCATCATTTCAAGTTGATTTGGGCTATCCCGAGCCATTTCACATTCCTGCGGTGACATCAGTGTCCTTCTAGACTTGTGAGGGATTTCTGGGGGACTCTCTGTAGTTCCGTCAAGCAAACTAAGGCTTCTTACCTGTTTAATTGGGAAAAAGGAATTGCTCTGCACGCAATGCAGTGGAATCGGGCCTCATCTCTCAGTGAACGGGAAGTCTCATGGTTTTTCTTGAGTTGCGGCGGGAACCTGGGGTATATTCTCGAGTTCCGGCGGGGGTAGCCATTAAAAATTGTTTCTTCAGCTATGTCAGGACTCCTGTCTAGTTATGATGGACACCTCAGGAATCTAAACTACGCTTGGTAGGAAAATTCAGACACTTCTGGAGGTGAGCCAGGAGCCCGAGATTCACTTTCTAGTTGGAACAGTGATATTTTGATTCCTATCCATATTCAAGAAGAGTCAAGCATCGTCAACTTTTAAAGCATTGAATTCCGTGTGCCTCTGAAGGTGTCAAAGGGATGTGATTTCCGCTGTCCAGATGAGGCGGAGACCTACGGCTTTCTCTAGGGACTCCACAGGGGATTCAGACATGCCTTCATCTTGTGAGATCAAAGACGAGCCTGAATTTAAGCCACTGCATTGAAATCAGGCCTTCTTTTGAGTCAGGGCCTCTCGGGGTCCATTCCAATTGAGACGGAAAACACAGGATCCCTCTCACATACTTATTGGTGAGGGAAAATTCCTCTTGAGGTGGTTGTGGAAAAGTGGCTCACCTCTTCAGTCAAAGACAGGAAATCAGCTCTCATCTTGAGACGATATAGGGTGCATGGAGCTTTCCTTGAGTTGCTGTACTGAAACTGATATTCATATAGACTTGAGACGGGTGTCTCAGGGAATCTCTCTAGTTTCTTAAAGGAAGTCAAGCCACTTGTACTGTATGATGTGGAACATGGGATAGCTATGGAGCCAATGAAGGGGAAATGGGCTTCATCTCGAGTTGATTTGGTGTACACCGAGCTATTTTGCATTCCTGAGGTGACATCAATATTCACTTGGTCTTGTGACAGTGTTCCTGGGGACTCTCAGGTGTTCCATCAAGAAAATCGAGGCTCCTTACGTGTTTGATTGGGAACACGGTATTGCTCTGCATGCAATGCAGGGGAATCGAGCCTCATCTCCCGGCGAGGGGGATGTCTCATGGGATTTCTCGAGTTGCGTCAGGAACCTCGGGTATATTCTCGAGTTAAAGGAAGGATGGCCATTCGAACCTCCACTTGGTTCAGCAAAGTCAGGACTCCTGTCTAGTTATGAAAGATACCTCAGGAATCTAAACTAATCTTGGCAGTATAATACAGACTCTTCTGGAGGTGAGGTGGGAGACCAAGCGTCCCTTTCTAGTTTCCACAGAGATATTGGGATTCCTATCAATTTTCAAGAAGAGTCAGTCCTCGTCACCTTTTAGATCTTTGAACTCCACGAGCCTCTCGAGGTGTCAAGGGATCTGAGGACCCCGGTCCAGATGAGGCGGGGAATTAGGGTTTTCTCTAGGGTCTCCACAGGGGATTCAGACATCCCTTTACCTTGTGAGATGAAAGTGGAGCCTGCATTCAAGCCACTTCAGAGAAATCCGACCTTATTTCTAATCAGGGCATCTCGGTATCCACTCGACTTGAAGCCGCAAACTCAGGGTCCCTCTCACATACCTATTGCTGAGGGAAGGTTCCTCTTGCAGTGCTTGTGGAAAGTTTGCCTACCTGTTCAAGAGAATCCTGGGAATCAGCTCTCTTCTCGAGAAGATATGGGATGCATCAAGCTTTCCTTGAGTTCCTGTCCTGAAATTGGTGTTCCTATAGACTTGAGACATGTGTCTCAGGGAATCTCGGTAGTTCCATAAAGAACGTCAAGCCACTTGTCATGTATGATGGGGAACAGGGAATTACTCTTGAGCCAATGCAGGGGAATCAGGAATAATCTCGAGTTCGTTTGGGCTACACCGTGCTATTTCACATTCCTGCAGTGCCATCAGTGTCCTTTTAGACATGTGAGGGTGTTCTGGGGGACTCTCTAGAGTTCCATCAAGCAAATTGAGGCTCCATACAAGTTTGATTGGGAACAGGGAATTGCTCTGCATCCAATGCAGGGGAATCGTGCCTCATCTTGCGGCGAGGGGGAATTCTCATGGGTTTTCTTGAGTTGCGGCAGTAACCTGGGGTATATTCTCGAGTTATGGCAGGGATGGCCATTCGAAACTCGAGTTTGTTCAACGACGTAAGTACTCCTGTCTACTTATGATGGCCACCTGAGGAATCTAAACTAGTCTTGGCAAGACAATACGAACACTTCTGGAGGTGAGGCGGGAGACCAAGCGCCCCTTTCTAGTTGGCACAGTGATATTGGGATTCCTGTCTATTTTCAAGAAGAGTCAGTCATCGTCACTTTTTGAAGCATTGAACTGGGCCCGCCTCTGGAGGTGTCAAGGGATGTGAGGCCCTGTGTCCTGATGACGCGTGGAATTAGGGCTTTCTCTAGAGACTGCACAGATATTCAGACATCCCTTTATCTTGTGAGATCAAAGACGAGCCTGCATTCAAGCCACTGCAAGGAAATCCGACCTTCTTTCGAGTCAGGGCGTCTCGGTATCCAATCCACATGAGGCAGCAAACTCAGGGTCCCTCTCACATAAATATTGCAGAGGGATGGCTCCTCTTGAGGTGTTTGTGGAAAGTTGGCCTACCTCTTCTACAGAATGCTTGGAATCAGCTCTCTTCTCGAGACGATACGGGGTGCATGGAGCTTTCCTCCACTTCCTGTGCTGAAATTGCTGTTCCTATAGACTTGAGACGTGTGTCTCAGGGAATCTCTGGAATTTCCCAAAGGAAGTCAAGCCACTTGTCCTGTGTGATGGCAAACGGGGGATTGCTCTGAAGCCAATGGAGGCGAATCGGTCTTCATTTCTAGTTGATTTGGGCTACCCTTAGCTATTTCACATTGCTGCTTTGACATAAGTGTCCTTCTAGACTTGTGAGGGGTTTCTGGGGGACTCTCTGTAGTTCCGTCAAGCAAATCAAGGCACCTTACCTCTTTGCCTGGAAACAAGGAATTGCTCTGCACGCAATGCAAGGGAATCGGGCCTCATCTCTCCTCGAGGGGGAAGTCTTATGGTTTTTCTCTAGTTGCGGCGGGAAATTGGGGTATATTTTCCAGTTAAGGCCAGGGTAACAATTAAAAACTTTTCTTTGTTCAGCGACTTCAGTACTATGGTCTAGTTATGATGGACACCTCAGGAATCTAAACTATTCTTTGCAGGACAATACGGACGCTTCTGGAGGTGAGGCAGAAGACCGGGGTTCACTTTCTAGTTGGCAGAGGGATATTGGGATTCCTATCCATTTTCAAGAAGATTAAGGCATCATCACCTTTTGAAGCATTGAATTCCGTGTACCTCTCGAGGTGTCAAAGGGATGTGAGGCCCCTGTCCAGATGAGGCGGAGACCTACGGCTTTCTTTAGTGTCTCCACAGGGGATTCAGACATGCCTTCATCTTGTGAGATGAAAGACAAGCCAGAATTTAAGCCACTGCAGGGAAATCCGACCTTCTTTTGAGGCAGGGCCTCTCGGGGTCCATTGCACTTGAGACAGAAAACACCTCTCACATACCTATTGCTGAGGGAAAACTCCTCTTAAGGTGCTTGTGGAAAGGTGGCTCACCGGTTCAGTCAATGACAGGGAATCAGCTCTCATCTTGAGACTATATGGGGTGCATGAAGCTTTCCTTGAGTTGCTGTACTGGAATTAATATTCATATAGATTTGAGACGGGTGTCTCAGGGAATCTCTGTAGTTTCCTAATGGGAGTCAAGCCTCTTCTTCTGTATGATGTGGACCACGGGATAGCTATGGAGCCAATGAATGGAAAATGTGCTTCATCTCGAGTTGATTTGGGGTACACCAAGCTATTTTGCATTCCTCAGGTGACATCAGTGTTCTTCTCGTCTTGTGACAGTGTTCTTGGGGACTCTCTGGTGTTCCATCAAGAAAATTGAGGCTCCTTACATGTTTGATTGGGAATACGGGATTGCTCTGCATGCAGTGTAGGAGAATCGAGCCTCATCTCCCGGCGAGGGGAATGTCTCATGGGATTTCTCGAGTTGCAGCAGGAACATGGGGTATATTGTGGAGTTACAGCGGGGATGGCCAGTCAAAACTCCACTTTGTTCAGGGAAGCTATGACTCCTCTCTAGTATGATGGACACGTCAAGAATCTCAACTAGGATTCGCAGGATAATACAGAAGCTTCTGGAGGTGAGATGTGAGACCAAGCATTGCTTTCTAGTTTCCACAGAGATATTGGGATTCCTATCAATTTTCAAGAAGAGTCAAGCCTCGTCACCTTTTGAAGCATTGAACTCCGTGGGCCTCTCGAAGAGTCAAGGCATTTGAGGCCCCCTGTCCAGATGAGTCGGGGAACTAGAGTTGTCTCTAGGGTGTCCACAGGGGATTCAGACATCCCTTCATCTTGTGAGATGAAAGACGAGCCTGCATTCAAGCAACTTCAGGGAAATTCGACCTTGTTTCTAATCAGGGCATCTCGGTATCCACTTCACTTGAGGCAGCAAACTCAGGGTCCCCCTCACATTCGTATTGCTGAGGGAAGGCTCGTCTTGAGGTGCTTCGGGAAAGTTGGACAACCTCTTCAATAGAATCCTGGGAATCAGCTCTCTTCTCGAGACAATATGGGGTGCATGGAGCTTTCCTCGAGTTCCTGTCCTGAAATTGGTGTTCCTATAGACTGGAGACGGGTGTCTCAGGTAATCTCTGGAGTAGCCCAAAGGCAGTCAAGCCAAGTGTCCTGTATGATGGGGAACCAGGGATTGCTCTGAATCCAATTCAGCATAATTGGTCGTCGTTTCAAGTTGATTTGGGCTACTCTGAGCTATTTCGCATTCCTGCAGTGACATCAGTGTTCTTCTAGACTTGTGAGGGATTTCTGGGGGACTGTCTATAGTTCCATCAAGCAAATCAAGTCTCCTTACCTGTTTGATTGGGAAGAAGGAATTGCTCTGCACGCAATGCAGGGGAATCGGGCCTGATCTCTCAGAGACGGGGAAGTCTCATGGTTTTTCTCGAGTTGCGGCGGGAACCTGGGGTATATTTTTGAGTTACGGTGGGGGTAGCCATTAAAAACTTTTCTTTGTTCAGCGACGTCAGGACTCCTGTATAGTTATGATGGACACGTCAGGAATCTAAACTAGGCTTGGCAGGACAATACGGATGCTTCTGGAGGTGAGCCAGGAGACCGAGATTCACTTTTTAGTTGGCACAGTGATATTGGGATTCGTATCCATTTTCAAGAAAAGTCAGGCATTGTCACCTTTTGAAGCATTGAATTCCCTGTGGCTCTCGAGGAGTCAAAGTGATGTGAGGCCCCTATCCAGATGAGGCGGAGACCTACGGCTTTCTCTAGGGTCTCCACAGGAGATTCCGACATCCCTTCATCTTGTGAGATGAAAGACGAGCCTGAATTTAAACCACTGTAGGGAAATCCAGCCTTCTTTTGAGTCAGGGCCTCTCGGGGTCCATTCCAATTGAGACAGAAAACACAGGGTCTCTCTCACATACCTATTGCTGAGGGAAAACTCCTCTTTAGGTGCTTGTGGAAAGGTGGCTCACCTCTTCAGTCAAATACAGGGAATCAGCTCTCATCTTGAGATGATATGGGGTGCATGGAGCTTTCCTTGAGTTGCTGTACTGAAATTAATATTCATATAGACTTGAGACGGGTGTCTCAGGGAATCTCTGTAGTTTCCTAAAGGAAGTCAAGCCACTTGTTCTGTATGATGTGGAACACGGGATAGCTGTGGAACCAATGAAGGGGAAATGGGCTTCATCTCAAGTTGATTTGGGGTACACCGAGCTATTTTGCATGCCTGAGGTGACATCAGTGTTCTTCTCGTCTTGTGACAGTGTTCTTGGGGACTCTCTGGTGTTAGGTCAAGCAAATCGATGCTCCTTATGTGTTTCATTGTGAATACGGTATTGCTCTGCATGCAATGCAGGGGAATCGAGCCTCATTTCCCGGCGAGGGGGGTGTCTCATGGGATTTCTCGAGTTGCTGCAGGAACCTTGATTATATTCTCAAGTTACAGCGGGGATGGCCATTCCAAACTCCACTTTGTTCAGCGAAGTCAGGACTCCTGTCTAGGTACGATGGACACCACAGGAAGCTGAACTAGGCTTGGCAGCATAATACATACGCTTCTTGAAGTGAGGTGGGAGACCAAGCGTCACTTTCTTGTTTCCACAGAGATATTGGGATTTCTATCTATATTCAAGAAGAGTCAGGCCTCATTCCCTTTTGAAGCAATGAATTCCATGTGCCTCTCGAGGTGTCAAAGGGATGTGAGGCCCCTGTCCAAATGAGGCGGTGAACTACGATTTTCTCTAGGGTCTACACAGGGGATTCAGACATCCCTTCATCTTGGGAGATGAAAGACGAGCCTGCATTCAAGCCACTTCAGGGAAATCCGACCTTGTTTCTAATCACGGCATCTCGGTATTCACTCCACTTGAGGCAGCAAACTCAGGGTCCCTCTCACATATCTATTGGTGAGGGAAGGCTCATCTTGAGGTGCTTGTGGAAAGTTGGACAACATCTTCAATAAAATCCTGGGCATCAGCTCTCTTCTCGAGACTATGTGGGGTGCATGAAGCTTTCCTCAAGTTCCTGTGCAGAAATTGGTGTTCCTATAGACTTGAGATGGGTGTTTCAGAGAATCTCTGGAGTAGCCAAAGGAAGTCAAGCCACTTGTTCTGTATGATGGGAAACGGGGGATTGCTCTGAATCCAATGCAGGAGAATTGGTCGTCATTTTGATTTGATTTGGGCTGCACCGAGTTATTTCACATTCCTGTGGTGACATCACTGTTCTCTAGACCTGTGAGGGATTTCTGGGGGACTCTCTGTAGTTCCATCAAGCAAATCACAGCTCTTTACCTGTTTGATTGGGAACAAGGAATTGCTCTGCATGCAATGCAGGGGAATCGGGCCTCATTTCTCGGCGAGGATGGTGTCCCATGTTTTTTCTCGAGTTGCGCCGGGAACCTGGGGTATATTCTCTAGTTACGGCGGGTTTAGCCATTAAAAACTTTTCTTTGTTCAGTGACGTCAGAACTCCTGTCTAGTTACAACGGACACCTCAGGAATTTAAACTAGGCTTGGCAGGACAATACGGACGTTTCTGGAGGTGAGGCAGGAGACCGAGTTTCACTTTCTAGTTGGCACAGTGATATTTGGATTCATATAAATTTTCAAGAAGAGTCAGGCCTTGTCACATTTGAAGCAGTGAATTCCGTGTGCCTCTTGAGGTGTCAAAGAGATGTGAGGCCCCTGTCCAGATGCGGCGGAGACCTACGGCTTTCTCTAGGATATCCACTGTGGATTCAGATATCCCTTCATCTTGTGAGATGAAAGATGAGCCTGAATTTAATCCACTGCAGGGAAATCCGGCCTTCATTTGAGTCAGAGCGTCTCAGGTTCCATTCCACTTGAGACAGAAAACACAGGGTCCCGCTCACATTCCTATTGCTGAGGGAAAACTCCTCTTGAGGTGCTTGTGGAAATGTGGCTCACCTCTCCAGTCAAAGACAGGGAATCAGTTCTCATCTTGAGACAATATGGTGTGCATGGAGCTTTCCTGGAGGTGCTGTACTGAAATTAATATTCATATAGACTTGAGAAGGGTGTCTCATGGAATCTCTGTAGTTTCCTAAAGGAAGTTAAGCCACTTGTACTGTATGATGTGGAACACAGAATAGCTATGGAGCCAATGAAGGGGAAATGGGCTTCATCTCGAGTTGATTTGGGGTACCCGAGCTATTTTGCATTCCTGAGGTGACATCAGTGTACATCTCGTCTTGTGACAGTGTTCTTCGGGATTCTCTGGTGTTCCATTAATAAAATGAGGCACTTTACGTGTTTGATTGGGAAAACGGGATTGCTCTGCTCGCAATGCAGCGGAATCGGGCCTCATCTCGCAGAGAGGGGGATGTCTCATGGGATTTCTCGAGTTGTGGCAAGAAACTGGGGTATATTCTCGAGTTACAGCGTGGATGGCCATTCGAACCTCCACTTGGTTCAGTGAAGTCAGGACTCCTGTATAGTTATGATGGACACCTCAGGAATCTAAACTAGGCTTGGCAGGATAATACTGACCCTTCTGAAGGTGAGGTGGGAGACCAAGCATCCCTTTCTAGTTTCCACAGAGATATTTG
>SNSB01004298.1:14724-33530 GCA_012922965.1 Capreolus pygargus
TAATATGTTATCTAGGTTGGTCATAACTTTCCTTCCAAGGAGTAAGTGTCTTTTAATTTCATGGCTATAGTCACCATCTGCAGTGATTTTGGAGCCCCAAAAAACAAAGTCTGACTCTGTTTCCACTGTCTCCCTATCTATTTCACATGAGGTGATGGGACCAGATGCCATGATCTTAGTTTTCTGAATGTTGAGCTTTAAGCCAACTTTTTCACTCTCCTCTTGCACTTTCATCAAGAGTCATTTTAGTTCCTCTTCACTTTCTGCCGTAAGGGTGGTGTCATCTGCATATCTGAGGTTATTGATATTTCTCCTGGCAATCTTGATTCCAGCTTGTGCTTCTTCCAGCCCAGCGTTTCTCATGATATACTCTGCATAGAATTTAAATAAGCAGGGTGACAATATACAGCCTTGAAGTACTCATTTTCCTATTTAGAACCAGTCTATTGTTCCATGTCCCGTTCTAATTGTTGCTTCCTGACCTGCATACAGGTTTCTCAAGAGGCAGTTCAGGTGGTATGGCATTCCCATCTCCTTCAGAATTTTCCACAGTTTATTGTGATCCACACAGTCAAAGGATTTGGTGGGGTCAATATGCAGAAATACATGCTTTTTTCTGGAAAGCTTTTGCTTTTTTGATGATCCAGGAGATATTGGCAATTTGATCTCTGGTTCCTCTGCCTTTTCTAAAACCAGCTTGAACATCTGGAAGCTCTCAGTTCACATATTGCTGAAGCCTGGCTTGGAGAATTTTGAGCAATACTTTACTAGGGTGTGAGATGAGTGCAATTGTGCAGTAGCTTGAGCATTCTTTGGCATTGCCTTTGTTTGGGATTGGAATGAAAACTGCCCTTTTCCAGTCCTGTGGCCACTGCTGAGTTTTCCAAATTTGCTGGCATATTGAGTGCAGTGCTTTCACAGCATTTTCTTTCAGGATTTGAAATAGCTCAACTGGAATTCCATCACATCCACTAGCTTTGTTCATAGTGATGCTTCCTAAGGCCCACTTGACTTCACATTCCAGGATGTCTGGCTCTAGGTGAGTAATCACAGGTTTCTTAGGAGACAAGTAAAGTGGTCTGTATTCCCATCTCTTTGAGAAATTTTAAGTTTTTTATGATCCACACCGTCTAAGGCTTTACCATAGTTAATGAAGCAGACATAGATTTTTTTTAAAATTGGCCATTCTGTTTCTTCAAAGGTGTTCTTTCCCACAGTAATAGTTATAATGGTCATCTGATTTAAATTTGCCCATTCCTGTTCATTTTAGTTCACTGATTCCTAAAATGTTGATGTTCACTCTTGTCATCTCCTGTTTGACCACGTTCAATTTACCTTGATTCACAGACCTAATATTCCAGGTTCCTATGCTGTTCTTTACAGTATCAAACTTTGCTTTCACCACCAGATACATCCATAACTGAGTGTATACATATGTACCTTCCCTCTTGAATCTCCCTCCTACCCACCACCCCTTCCCGCCCCTCTAGCTTTTCACAGAGACTGGGTTGAGCTCCCTATATTATATAGCAAATTCCCAGTGACTACCTACTTTACACATGGGAATGCTTATGTTTCAGTGATACTCTCTCAATTCATCCCACCCCATCCTTCCTCTGCTATGTCCACATGTTTATTCTCTATATCTGTGTCTATATTGGTGCTCTGCAAAGAGTTTCATCAGCACCATGATTCTAGATTTCATATATGTGTGTTAGTATATGATATCTATTTTTCTTTTTTTGATTTCATTCTGCATAACAGACTCAAATTTCATTTGCCTCACTAGACCAAAATTTGTTATTTTTTTAAATCTCTGAGTAATATTCCATTGCATATATGTACCACAATTTGTATCCATTCATCTGTCAGTGGATATCTAAGTTGGTTCCATATCCTGGCTACTGTAAATAGTGCTGCAATGAACACTGGAGTGCATTTGTCTTTTAAAAGTGTGGTTTTCTGAGGATATATGCCAAGAAGTGTAGTTGCTAAGTCATACATTAGCTTTATCCTTAGATTTTTAAGAAATCTCCACACTGTTCTCCACAGTGGCTTATCAATTTACATTACTACCAGCAGTGCAAGAGGGTATCCTTTTCTCCACATTCTCTCCAGCATTCATTGCCTGTAGATTTTTTTATGATGGCCATTCTGACTGGTGTGAGGTGATATAACATTGTAATTTTGGTGTCCATTTCTCTAATAATAAGCAATGTTTTCTCCCATTCTGAGTAAACTAAAACATGGACAACTTTGAGAAGATATTTGATTTCAAAAAGTGAGGAAGTTAGATTCTATTTCAAGGAAAATGGTGTTCCAGTCAATTTTTGGAAAAGGCTGTGATATGATCAGAGATGTGCTTCAGAAGGACATTTCTGCACACCTCAAACACATGTGATTGCACTCAGAATTAGTTGGACCCTTTAAAGTGCAGATTTCAGTATAAATAACAGTAACTAGCATCTTTGGTCCAACTTGTCCAAAAGCTTATATAGTTTTTCTATTTATTTAAATTAATAAATATCTTGTGGGCACTGACCAGAAGTACAATGAGTATCACCTTACTCACTTTAAATCTGAATATACTACTTTAGACCATACCTTCCTCATGACAATTTTCATCTCCATATTTCTCAGGGTATAGATGAGAAGGTTCAGCATGGGGGCAATCACAGTGTAAAGCACAGACATTTCCTCATACTTATTTTCACTACCTGAAGGTAGAACATAAATGTAGATACAGGGGACAAAGAACAAAACTACAACCATTATGTGAGAACTTCAGGTTGAGAGAGCTTTTTTTTTTTGCCCAACAGAGGAGTATGATATAAGATTATATAATATGATTATACAAGAAACTAATAGGACAAGAAAAACAAGGACCACCACCATCCCTGAATTTGCAATCATTAAGATGTTAACAACATGAATATCTTAATACACTAGTTTCAAAAGTGGCTTCATATCAGATAGGAAGAGATCTATATGATTCGGACCACAGAAAGGTAAATTGAGTACCAGCAGCAGAAGAGCAATTGAATGCAAAAATCCCACAGTCCAGGCCAGGATGATCAACATGTCACACCTCTGTCTGTTCATGATGACCATGTAGTGCAGGGGCTTGACAATGGCAATGTAGCAATCAAAAGCCATGGACACCAAGATGAATATTTCCACACCTGCCAGCAAGTGGGCAGTGAAGAGCTGGGTCATACAGTTTTTATAGGAAATGTTTCTTCATGCTTCAGCTAAGTCCCTGATTAGCCTGGGGACAACCATGGAGGTGTAGCAGACATCCATGAGGGAGAGGTGACAGAGGAAGTAGTACATCAGTTGTTGCATTAGATGGCTGCAGGTGATGGTGAGTGAGATGATGAAATTCCCCATTAAGACACCCAAGTAACAGAGCAGAAATAAGAAAAAAAATAGCAGTAGTTCTACTTGCTTATTACACCACAGTCCCATTAAAACAAATTCTGTGACATTATTCTGATTTTCCAAGAGGTTGAGTTCAGAACACACAACAGAAATTTACTTCATCTGAAATGATGCAGAATATAATATATCTTTAATAGCACATTCTAAGTTTGGGGTATTTATACATGAACAAAAGTGTAGTTTATACAGGATTTATTCCAGACACAATCTTGTAAATCCTTTTAGATTAATGGTGTCATTATATTTAAAGAGGTATTTAGTAAAAGCCTGTCTTATACCTGAAACTTTTGTAAACATTTCAAATGTATTTAACTCATGCTTAGTTATTACTAATAGTTATTACTCTGATACTCATTTTACATATGGATAAACCAGTTCTATCCTGGGACTTGAGCCTGGCCAAAAAGAGGTGGATTTGTTAGGATTCAGAGAGAAGTCATGCTTCAGAGTGTGGGCCATTGCCAAGGGCAAGGGCTTGGGTCATGGAATGTGGCCTGACAAAGTTTTGCGCTGGGTTAATTCATATGCTGATGAGTGGGAGGATCATCCCAGCCATTGGGGAACACTCCTCCCTCTTTTGACAGTGACTTAGGGCTGTTCTGCCACCTCTGGGTGTGTCTTTTAGCTTATAGATTGGGGATTAAGGTTTACCTGAATTTGACTTGTCATGTTGGACCCAACTGATTTTAATTGGTATACATTATGCCCTTGGCCTATGTCATTCTTTCAAAGGCTGTGCTCTGCCCCTGCCCTTCCTTCCTGTTTCATGCCCCTTTCCTCAGCCCCATCTGGGCCCACAATGTTGCCTCTATAATCTTCTAGAGGGATAACAAGAAAATACCTGGCCTTGGGAGGGAAGTACTGTATAATATCCAACCCCTTAGTCCTACCTAGCACTGGTCACGCTGGAGACTTTGGGGACACCCAAACTCCACTCTGGGGGTCGCAGGAGGTCATCATGCCTTGACCTGCCTAGGGATCTGGTCCTTGAAAGGTTTTCATGGCTCAACCTTTTGGGGATCCGCTAGCCCCAAGGGTCCCAAGAGGTCGTCATGCCTCGACCTGCCCAGGGAATCAATCTCTAGGAGGCTGTCACACCTCAGCCTGCCTGGGGATCTGCCTGCTGACCTGGGGATGCCTGGCTCTCAGGTTGTAACAGTACTAGGTAGAATTAGCTTACATCATGGTATCTATTCACATCCACTTTGGACAAACTAGCAATAAGTTACAACCCTTTAATTATACCCAGCACTGGTCACGCTGGAGACCTTGGGGACACCCAAACTCCAGCCCGTGGGTCCTAGGAAGTCATCACGCTTTGACCTGCCTAGGGATCTGGTCCTCGAAATGTTGTCATGCCTCAACCTGCTTGGGGATCCGCCAGTCTCATGGGTCCCAGGAGGTCGTCACACCTCGACCTGCCCAGGGACCCAATTCTCAGGAGGCCATCATGCCTCAGCCTGCCTGGGGATCTGCACCCTGACCCGGGGACACCTGGCTCTCAGGTTGCCACAGTACTGGGTAAGATGAGCTTCAGAAAGCCTATTAGTCTTCTTTTTTTTCCCTTTTCCTCCCTAACATGACTGTCTTTCAGATGGGAAATAATCAATCCACTTCCCAGCAGATGCCCTTGAGATGCATCATTGATAACTGGATGACCCTGAACATACTAGGGCCTTAAAGGAAGCCTGGAGGTATGCAACAGGGCTTCACATGTCAAGTGATAGATACCCAGTAGGGGAAACTGCAGTCCCCTCCTCCAATCATAACTGGAATTATAATGACCCTGAGCACATCTGGGAAAGTGATCATTTTCTAACTTGTGTAAAGGCAGAACTGAAAGCAGCCCAGCAAAAAGTAATCAGCTATGCCCAGGTCTCAGCAATAACTCAGGAGTCCAATGAGAACCCCATTGCCTTTCTAGAAAGGCTAAAAGAGGCCCTCCATAAATTTACCAATTTGGACTTGGATTCTTATGAGGGACAGGTAAAAGGACAAACTCCTGTTGCAGTGTGCATCAGATAACAGAATTAAGTTACAACAGCTGCAGCAGCAGGACTCTGCTGCCTGTTTAGATTAGATGGTCCAGACAGCCACCAATACCTTTTACAACAGAGAACAGGAAAAAGAGGCCAAGGCCCAGGAGAGGGAGAGAAAGAAAGAGACAAGGCATGCCCAGATGCTGGCCACCCTCCAGGGAAGCCCTATGGCACACCCCGAGTCCTTGAATGACAAGGCACGAGACAAATGCCTAATCTGTAGACAGGCAGGGCATTGGGCCAAAAACTGTCCTAACTGTGACAAGTCTCCTAGAACGGCTTGCCACAAATGCCATCAACTGAGACATTGTGCGGCACTCTGCCCTTGGGACTCAAGAGCCTCAAGGTCAAGCGCCAAGCCTTCCCTCACGATGGTTCAAGAGGACTGAAGCGGCCCACTCCAGCCAGCCCGCCTGTCACAGATAACCATCACGGGGCTGGAGCCAAGGGTGCACCTGGATGGGGCAGGTAGGTCCAAGAATTTCTTGGTTGACACGGGGGCTACCTACTCTGTCTTAATCTCCTACTCCAGAGCTTTCTCCTCCCAAACCTGTACCATTTTGGGTACTACAGGAAAAGCAACTACTAGAAGATTCACCCAAGCACTTCTTTGTTGCTGGGATGAACAGATATTTTCCCACCAGTTTCTGGTGGTCCCTGAGTGTCCTACTCCCTTAATGGGAGGAGACATACTCACTAAACTGGGGACCACCCTTGTGATGGGAAGCTTTTCAGCCCCTAGGGCCCTACAGCTTCTGGTAACTACTGAGGAATCCATTACACCTCCAATAGAGAGAGAACAAAGACTATGGGAGGACAAAATTAATCCCCAGGTGTGGGACCAGGGGACTCCTGGACGAGCCTGCCGGGGTCCAGCCTCAGCAGGATCCAGGGGAACCCTCAGGATGAACAGTGTCAGTGAATGAGAGAGAGAGAGAGAGAGAGAGAGAGAGAGAGAGAGAGAGAGAGAAAGAGACCAGACCAGGAAGGTGTGGTAGAGTCTGGCAGTTGTTTTATTTTTCATCATCACCTTTATACCCTAAGTTGGTACATTTCTAAGGGGCAGATAAGCATACAGACTTAGTTTAACATTATATCAGCTTGTCCTTCAGGAAACCAGGTGTGCTCTGCATATTTTTGTTTATGAGAGTCTTTTCCAGTAGATTTTTTGTACATTATCTTCTGGCCTTGAGGTTAGCAGAAAACCGAAAAGTGGCAGTCTCATGATACAGCAGGTTGCAACATAATAGAAATACAATCTTGTTAACATAAAAGTCAGTCTTTTTGCAGAAATTCTCAGCTAAATTTATCTAAAAAGCTTAACACACAAAGACTCTGTGGCTCTGGTGAGCCAGCCCCTGTTTGGCACTCTTGGTTAAAATTGACAATTATCTTATTGTTTTTACACTAGGGCTAAACTCTTATTTTACTATATCTTTAACTATATTAACAATAGTTTCCACTGCACAACCTCAGCACATTAACATCAATCAAACGTTGATCTAATAACCACTTTTAAAACAATATTTTTTTGTATTCTCTAATAGGGCTTCCTCACCCCACCCACCCCCCCAAGGGCTCTGTGCCTATTAGGCCCTTTCTTATGATTAATCTCTATGTATAATATCTTTTGGCTTTCAGGCCTGTTGACAATTTACGGCTTGCATCTGGTGCGACTTTAAGCAACTTCAGTAGCTGACCCTGTCTTTCTTATAATTAATCTATTTTCTTTCTAATAAGCTCATCTCTATGGGAACTCGATAGGATTACATTTTTATAGAACAGAAATGCGAAGGACTGCAGAAACAGCAGATATGGCACAAAACAGGCTCTTAGTCTAAAAGTTAACTACCTGCAAGAAGTCGCCAGCTAATCTCTATCTAAACTATTTTCTATTAGGTGTATATGTGGCTATAATATTTGTGGGGCTTTTCTCACCCTGTGGAGGGACCTATGCTTAATAGTTTCTTTTGTTAGCATACTGTGTTTAGGATGTTTAGAACAATCATGAACATTTTGTGCAATGAGAGCACACATTTATCAAACAAGCCAGAATACCAGCAAAAGGGTTTGAATTGAAGCATTTCCTTCATCCTTGGCCCCTTCATAGGGTACCAGCATCTAGGAGATTTATTAATTAGGGTTTTAAGTTGGTCTTTATCCAATGAAAGAGGAGCAGGAGAGCTCTCGGTAGGCAACACAAGAATCTGCAGCAGGGCAAACAAGAACAACAGCAGAAAAGAGGGGAGGATACAGGGTGGGGTAGAGGCCGAGGCCAACCTGGAGCGTCCCTTATCCTAGACGGCCTTGCCTGTCAGGTTTTTTCCTCGTGACCTATTCATGGATGGGGTCCTGGACAGCCTTGCCTGCCCGGTATTTTCTTCATGACCTTGTCATGGATGGGACCTCCCATAATGGCTCCCGGCACGAGCCCACCAAGCTGAACCAGTCATTGTCCTCTGAGACCCCACGCAGTTTCCTAACCGGAAACAATATCCTCTCAAAAGAGAGGCTCGGGAGGGACTGCAGAATTTAATAAATAAATTCCTTGCTTGTGGTCTATTGGTCCTCACCAGTTCACCATGTAACACTCCAATCCTCTCAGAAAAGAAAAAGGATGGAACCTGGTGAATGGTTTAAGATCTCTGGATCATAAATGAAGCTGTGGTTCCCTTCCATTCCACAGTACCCAATCCCTATATAATCTTGGGAAAAATCCCACCGAGTGCCAAGTAGTTTACAGCCTTGGATCTCAAAGATGCATTTTTCTACATACCACTGGCTAAAGAATCCCAATATCTTTTTGCCTTTGAGTGGGAGGTCCCAGGAAAAAACACCAACAGATGACTTGGACAGTATTACCTCAGGGGTTCAGAGACAGCCCCCACTTTTTTGGACAGGCCTTTAGCCGGGATCTTCTAGATCTGGACCTGGGGCCTAATGGGAAAATATTACAATATGTAGATGACCTACTAATCTGCTCTCCAGATGGGAAAATTGCCCAACAACATGCAATTCAGGTTCTAAACTTTTTGGCAGAAAGGGGATATAAAGTCTTCCATGCTAAGTCACAGATGGTCGAGACAAAGGTCACTTACCTGGGAGTTCAGATTACACACCGGTCCAAGAGGCTGTCCTCTGATCGGGTACAAGGAATCCTCCAGTTGCCCTCCCCTACAACTTGAAAACAATTGTGAGCTTTCCTGGGGCTAACTGGGTATTGTAGAATCTGGATACCCAACTATGGTCTAATTGCCCAGCACTTATATAAAAGCTTAAAGGGACAAGATGATTCAATCCCACTGATGTGGGGAGCTCCTCAAAAGAAGGCAGAGGTACACTAAAACAGGCCTTAACTCAGGCACCTGCCTTGAGGTTGCCAGATCCATAAAAAGAATTCCAACTTTATGTCCATGAAAGAGAGGGAATAACCTTGGGAGTGTTAACTCAAAGTTTGGGAATCTGAGCCCCAGCCTGTAGCTTACTGATCCAAGAGACTTGATCCAACCGCCCAAGGCTGGACCCCCCCTGCCTTTGAAATCTTGCAGCTATTGAAATCTTGATAGAAGATGCTTTAAAACTCTCCTTTGGGGGCAAACTAACTATTTTTACCAGCCACCAAGTAAAACAACTCCTAAATGGGAGAGGCCATTTATGGATGTCTGATCAAAGAATCCTCAGATATCAAGTAATACTGATGGAAAATTCAGGCCTCATTATATCCCCTTGTGAGGTTCTTAACCCAGACACCCTCCTGTCTACCCCCGAGGGCTCTCTCCCCTTTCACTCCTGTCTAGAAACCTTGGACCACTGAACAAAACCCCGAGTGGGATTGTCAGAAGATCCTCTGACCAATCCTGAGGAAATCTGGTACATTGACACAAGCAGCTTTGTCTTGGATGGGGAAAGAAGAGCCAGATATGCAGTAGTCTCCAATTTTGAGATCATAGAGGCTAAGCCTCTGCCACCAGGTACTTCAGCCCAATTAGCTGAGCTCATAGTCCTGACTTGAGCCTTAGAGCTGGGAAAAGGAAAAAAAAATAGCCATTTATACTTACTCCAAGTATGCCTTTCTGGTGCTACATGCACATGCAGCTGTTTGGAAAGAAGGGCCATTTGACCACCCGAGGGTCCCCAATTAAATATGGTGATCAAATCCTTAGACTCTTAGAGACAGTCCATCTGCCAACTGAGGCTTCAATCTCCCACTGTAAAGGACACAGAAAGGGGGCGCTGAAGTGGCACGAGGGAACCAAGCAGCTGACCACACAGCTAAGAGCAGTGTTACAGAACCATGACCTAATAGGGGCTGCCACCTGAGTTCCACAGACTAACGTGCCAGAAACTTCTTCATATACTGAAGGTGAGACTCTCAAAGCTAAAGTGAGGGCTTTCAAGAATATCATATGGGGTGGTTCCAAAAGGAGGGACTCCTTTTTCTGCCTGGGAACCTCCAGTGGAAGTTGGTTAACTCCTTACATGCCACCACTTATTTAGGAGAAAAGGCCCTCCAAAGATTATTATAAAGGTCCTTCAGAGGAACAGGCTTCCAAACAACTATAAGACAAGTGGTCTCCTCTTGTCCCACTTGCCAATTAAACAACCCCCAAGGAACTCGAAGACCCCAGCTGTCCCAGTCCGTCCAACCACTTGGGACCTATCCAGGAGAGGACTGGTAAATGGACTTTACCCAGATGCCAGTTTCTCAAGTGTATAAATACCTATTAGTCATGATAGATATATTCACAGGATGGAGCGAAGGCTTTCCCACCCAGACTAAGAAGGCTGAGGAGGTTGTTAAAAAACGGCTCCATGAAATCATTCCAAGGTTTGGTCTGCCCAGGTCATTACAAAGTTACAATGGGGCATCATTTACTTCTAAGATCACCCAAGGGGGCTCTAAAGCATTGGGCATTATTTATTATCTCTATTGCACTTGGAGGCCTCAGTCTTCAGGAAAAGTAGAAAGAGCCAACCAATTCTTAAAATCAGCGATAAAAAAGATAACCAAGAGACCTCCCTGGGATGGAAGGAGGCTTTACAAATAGCCTCTGCGCCCATATTGCCCTTAAGGAACAGGTTTGTTTTAGTCCTTATGAGATGCTATATGGGAGAACTTTTGTTTATGTCAATGACCTCTTCCTAGATCCAGAGGTTCAGACTCTCCAGTCTTATACCATGGCCATTGGGCAATTCCAACAGGATATATGCTTGTGGGGTACGAACCAGGACCCAAAAGACTCTAAGGAGTCACCATTATATGCTCCAGGGACTCAAGTCCTAATTAAAGTCTGGATAGATGGGTCCCTAAAGGCTCAACTCCAGCCCACATGGAAGGGCCCCTACCCTGTAATACTCTCTACTCCCACAGCAGTCAAGGTGCCAGGACATGACTCCTGGATTCACTACTCATGAGTCAAGCCATGGAAGAAAACAGAAGAGGACGCTCAATACACCTATGAGCCCCTGGGAGATCTCAGATACCTATTCAGAACTACAAATGAGTGCCATTCTATTAAGCAATCCCAAAATCTGGTCTCTGGGGATAATATTTCTCAAGACAGGTCTAAAGAGCCAACACAGTTTGGCAGAGATTGTACTTCAAAATGGACAGGAGATAGATTTTGTGATATCTGAACAAGGAGAGACTTGAGCCATCCTGGTGGCGTGAATTTAGAATTGGCTAATGCCCCTACTAGTCCTTGTTACACCATACTGATGCTGCTTATGATTGCTTCATGCATTATCAATTGTCTAACCTGTTTTGTCTCTGCTCATGTCAACAAGCTACAACATGCAGTGCCAGTTCAACAAAGATACAAAACTACAGCTGACCATGGAAAACATAACTCACCCTTAGATGGACACTGCTATAAGGACTCTGAGGCTTGAGACTAGCCAGAGGGGGAGGCCCAATACCCCTCACCATCCCAATTTAGCAGGAAGTAGCCAGAAAGACCTCAGCACCCCTATTCCCAAAGAATTGGGCCTCCCATCTCTTGAGGGGGGAATGTTAGGTAGTTAGAATAGGGAAAAGGTGTCCAAAATGGCAGTGGCTAAAAGACAGGAAGAGAAAAGCCTGCAAAAATAGAGTAGAAGGTCAAAGGAAGGTCTGAGGACTGGAGTGAGGACTTCAGGTAGAACAGCGCTCCTGCCTAAGCCCAATTTGCATAGGACAGGCCCAGGGGGAAGAACAAAACATACAAAAATAGGAGCCAAAGGGCTCTCACCCCTTTTGTTTCTTTCTTTTTTTTTTAATTTTTATTTATTAAAAAATTTTTTTTTCATTTATTTTTATTAGTTGGAGGTTAATTATGTTACAATATTGTAGTGGTTTTTGTCATACACTGACATGAATTAGCCATGGATTTACATGTATTCCCCATCCCGATCCCCCCTCCTACCTCCCTCTCGACCCAATCCCTTTGGCTCTTCCTAGTGCACCAGGTCCGAGCACTTGTCTCATGCATCCAACCTGGGCTGGTGATCTGTTTCACCCTAGATAATATACATGTTTTGATGCTGTTCTCTTGAAACATCCCACCCTCGCCTTCTCCCACAGAGTCCATAAGTCTGTTCTATACATCTGTGTCTCTTTTTCTGTTTTGCATATAGGGTTATCATTACCATCTTTCTAAATTCCATAAATATGTGTTAGTATACTGTAATGGTCTTTATCTTTCTGGCTTACTTCACTCTGCACAATGGGCTCCAGTTTCATTCATCTCACTAGAACTGATTCAGATGAATTCTTTTTAATGGCTGAGTAATATTCCATGGTGTATATGTACCACAGCTTCCTTATCCATTCATCTGCTGATGGGCTCACCCTTTTTCTCTTTCTCTCCCATGCATGTGTACCCTCTTTCTCTCTTTCTCTCTCTCTACCACCACCCCCCCCAACCCCGTGCACTGGGGCGCTACTCCACTCTCTTCTTCGAGGATAGATTCTCTTGCTATCTACTAAATAAAATAAAACTGTAACACTGATTTGTCTAAGAGCTATCATGGTTTTTCCAAGACCCAATAGCTGTGATGCCCTGAGGACTTTAATGTCCGTCACTCCAAATCTTTGTTGTGATGAGACAAAGAACCGAGGAGCATACACTTGCTTGACAGATACTTTTCCATCTCTCTCCTCTCCTAGAATATTTCCTCCAAGACTTGTCACTATTTATCACAATACATAATATATATTTAATAAATGTTTCATTTATAATTACCCAATTTACTTTTTTTTCTCCGTTACTGTATTACCTAGTATTATGGTGCTGGTTAGAAATGGGAAAAGCCACAATGATTAATCATTTCCCCCTCCTTTTTTTTTTTTTTTTTTTGCTTTGTTTTGTCCTTTCTTTCCTTGAGTGAAAGAGAGAGAGGAATGACCCCAGAAAGCAGCGTAACACTCTGACTAAATTCTAGTCCTTACTTTAAAGCAGACAATCCCTATGGGTCTATGCAAGGTTATTACAAAGGCTAATCTTGTTATATATGGTGCCTTACTTTTAAAAAATTTCTTATTTCCACACAACCCTCCCAGCACAGCCGAAAGAACAAATAACTCCCATGACAAAGAATGCAGGTGGTGACACAAAATAAGTGCACATCAACCCGGGCAGAGGGCAGGCAGGAGAGCAGAAACAAGTGCGCAGGAGGTGCAGAGGTGCAGAGGCCGGGCGGGGGCTGGAACAGTGCACACAAGCCCCGCCAAGCAGAGTACAGGCCTGGGGAGCCAGAGCAAGTGAGCACAGCCCCACGGCACAAAGGGTGAGCTCAGGAGGCTGAGGCAAGTGCACACGAGCCCCACAGCAAAGAGGGTGGACTTAGGGGGCCGAAGGAAGCCCACACAAGTCGCTCCAATGCAGAGGAATCCACACAAGCACCTACCAAGCAAGTTTCGGCCAACAGCGCAGGGCAGGACGGCCAATGATCCCAGGGACAGGTAGGGTCTGGTGTCATTGCAGATATGCTGAGAGGGCCACTTTGAAGCAGCTGTGGAAATAGACATGACTAACACAGTGAAGTGTTTTTCCATTTCCTTTTCCAGTGGACCACATTCTGTTAGACCTCTCCACCATGACCTGTCCGTCTTGGGTGGCCCCACAAGGTCATGGCTGAGGTTCATTGAGTTAGACAAGGCTGTGGTCCGTGTGATCAGATTGGCTAGTTGTCTGTGATTATGGTTTCAGTCTGTCCGCTGATGGCCCTCTCTCAGCCCCTACACTTTTACTTGGGTTTCTCTTATCTTCCACACAGGGTATCTTTTCACGGCTACTGCTCCTGACCTTGGACTTAAGGCAAAGCCAAAGAATGCTCAAACTACTTCACAATTGCACTCATCTCACACACTAGTAAAGTAATGCTCAAAATTCCCCAAGCCAGGCTTCAGCACTACATGAACTGTGAATTTCCTGATGTTTAAGCTGGTTGTAGAAAAGGCAGAGGAACCAGAGATCAAAATGCCAACATCCGCTGGATCATTGGAAAAGCAAAAGAGTTCCAGAAAAGTATCTATTTCTGCTTTATTGACTATGCTAAAGCCTTTGACTATGTGGATCACAATAAACTGTGGAAAATTCTAAAAGACCTGGGGATACCAGACTGTTGGTCCTTTATATATATATATATATATATATATATATATATATTGAGAGAGAGAGAGAGAGATTGAGAGAGAGAGAGAGAGAGAGAGAGAGAGATGGGGACCCAAGCTCTGATGGAGCAAAGGTGCTTTATTTAACTCTGTAAGAGTATATATGCCAGTAGCTTCTTTAAATAAAGATCAAGAGACCAGACTTTACAAGTTTACCAAGGAAGCAAGGAGCAATAGAGGCCATAAGGCCAAGAGGCAATCCATATGGAAAGAAGGTTGTAAATAGTTACTTTTCACAGTATGGAAAAACTAATGAAGGAAATGCCTGGATTCCTCAGCCCTGGGAAAGGCATGCCTCTCCTCTTAATTCCTGAATATTCAGGAATTAATAAGGACCAGAGGATTCCTGACAGTTCCAAAACAGCACACAGGAAGCCTTTTGTTAAATGCTTCCTGACAATTCCCCCTATTTTATTATATTTGTAAAAAAAAGAGTCTTGACCAAATGAGCTTGGTTAGTATTAACCAACCTTATAGAAAGGCGATGATAAACAACAAATACAATTATCAAGACAATCACCAAAGTTACAGTTCCAGACACCATGCTGTGGGTAATACTTTGAAACCATCTTCGTGGGTCTAGCCTGGATAATCTGTTCAGCTAAAGTTTCCAAATTAGTGGAAGAGGGCAGGAGTTTAGAAAAAGTTTTAAAGATTTCCTTTTGAAGTAATTGTACATTCAGAGAGGCATTATCAAGTAAATGAAATTTGATTTGTTTCCAGTTGTAGGTTATATGGTTGAAATGAACAGGAGTAACACAAAATTGGCAATTAATATAAGTTACAGAACATAAAGTTTTATTAAATTGTAAATTTCTTATGGCTATAACAAAAGGAAGTGGGACAAAAGCCTGTACAAAATATGACTGATTATAGCAAAAGAAATAGTTACTATGACCATGACTGGTCCCTGTAAAGTGTCCGGTCTAAGTCCCAAGTTCTTTGGTGCTGGCAGCAAGTTTCCATATGTCCCATTATTTAGGCCCAATTTGTTTATCAAGGATGGTTTAAGGAGGAGGAGGGGATGCCATTGCACTGTCAAGCCAGCCAAGAAGTCCTTTGTCATGGTAATGTTTCATTTTAGTGTTAGTAACCTTTTACATAATGTTTTTTTTTTTTTCCTTTTTGTTGTTGTTCTTTCCCTAACTCTTTCCCTAAAGTTTCAGTAGTAAACATGGTTCACAGACAGAGAAAGGGCAGCGATGTCCAAAAGTCTTCTTTTGGAGGCAGGATGAAACCAAGTTTGTCCGCCGACATTTATGCGTAATTTTCCTGGGCCCAGGCAAGGGAAGGACTTCACAGCCTAAAGAAATGTTAATTGGTTTTCCCTCTTCCCCAGCAAAGGGGGTTTCCGGGGGGGGGGGAGGGGCATTATGGGTGGGGTCATTGGTTGATACAATTGGTCTTTTCTCTGTCTATTTTATGGCCTGTAATAAAGGGAGGTTGGTAAGTAAATTAGTTAATCTGGCTACAACAGGTCAACAGAGCATAGTGATAAGAAGGTTTTCAGACTCTGAGGCAGTCCCTGTTGAGAAATCAGATTTTTAACTTGATTAATAAGGGTTTTTATTTGTCCCCAAGTTGGGAGATCATAGGGTTGATGTCGCCGAGGGTGGTGCTTTCTGGAGATCTTTAGAGCCACCATGGCCCATATTGGAATTTCTTCCTCCTGGGGTTCTTGTATCGTCTCCATTTTGAATGTTGGGGACCCCCTTGGGTCGAATTTTCTGAGAAAAAAGTTTCTTGGATCCATCTGGGGAAATACAAGCATATCCCTTACACTGTAAGATTAACTTCCCAGATTTCTATTGATTATTGAACCCTTCTTGGTACCAAATGGGCAGAAGAAAAGTGTCCTTCAATTCCTCAAAATGTCTTTCTCCTCTTGTTAAAATATTTCCCTGTGGTAGGTTTAAAAAAATTTAAAACACATAAAGCTGTATTAACAATAGTTATAGGTTTAGAAAATATCTTATGTTGGAATCTAGTAAAGTCTGATTTAGATAAGGAAGACAATAGTGTATCTGTGTATTCCCCTTCTTTACTTTTTTTTTAATTTGTAATTTTAGTGTGTGATGCGTTTGTTTGACTATGTCTTGTGTCTGTGGATTATAAGGAATACCCATAATATGTTTAATAGAAAAAGACTGTAAAAATTATTTAAAGTGTCTAGAAATATAGGCAGGGCCATTGTCTGTTTTAATAGAACTAGGAGTTTATAGTGGAGGTTTCTATATTTTTTAACACAAAAACTGAATATATAGAGTCAGAGACTATATTAATGGGGTAAAAATGTAGGCAAATAACTTGAATAAGAGCATATAATTCATTTCATTGAGCAGAATGGAATTTAGTATAAAAGACTTTGCATTTTTTAAGAGACCAGAATGAAGCTTTGGCGTTTTTAGTTCCATCTATATAAAAGAAATGAGATAAATAATAAATTCAGTGTTTTCAGTGTTTTTGAAGAAATTCCACAGCTTACCAGAAGGGTAATGAAATGAAATTTCTCTAAAATATTCTAGAAAAGATAATTGGAAATTGGTATAAGTTTGTAATGTGTTCTCAAATTGAGATTTATTTGTAATAAAGTTTTATTAAAGTATAAAGGAGATAGAGAAAGCTTGTGACATAGGCATCAGAAGGGGGAAGAAAGAGTGCCCCCCCCCCCAGCTAGTATTTAGCCAGGTGTCATATAACTACTAGTAGTCTGCTAATTAGAGAAAGGAAATGTCTCAAAACTGAAGAGAATAGCACTAGGCCTCTCACCCACAACATGCATTTTGAGATAACCTTGGCACCAGGTGAGTTGTCCCAGGCCACAAAATGATTGACATGAAATTTGAAGAAAGGCAAGTTTCCAAGCAAATACAGTTTCATTAACATAGCTTAAGATAACATTTGCATGAGTAAAACATACCATTTTGTCAAGTCAGTTCTGAGTCTTAGGCAGAACCGACTTGAAGACAGATTCTGGCGTAAATGTATAACACTTCAACATAGCTTAAGACAAACATTTCTATAAGAAAAATGCACTGGTTAACTCAGGGTTTGAGAATAGTCATCTTCAAGTGAAACCAGATGTTATTATGGCAACACAGTATTTTAAGAGAAACCTCCTTTTAAATTTGTATAGAGAGTGAAAAAAATGAAGAAATATCACTAGTTTGTTTCCTCCTGCCACTTAAGAGAGATAAAAATGTCTGACACTTGCAGCCCATTTTCTCCATTTGGAGACTCCTGGCCTTCCTGCCTGTTAAGTCAAACTAGATCGGCCAAGTAAAAGACTGAAGCTTGTGGGGGCAGGAGCCCAAAAAGTCCAGTAGGTACTCTAGAGGGGACTGCTTGAGGGTAAATGAGAAAGTCATTTAGGGCTGGTATATTGATGGCAGCACTGCCAGATACTGAGGGTTTGAGGGAAAAGATGGAATTTGCCCCTAGTTTTTGTTGAAGGGGACCTGGGGGATGGGGGTTGTCTCATGCTTGGAGTTTCCCAGAATAGGTTTTCCTTCAATATCAAATTTAGATTTACACTCTTTGGCCCAATGCATTTCTCTACAGCAGTGAGGGCAGATTTTTTGGAAGGTGTTTTTTGTTTGTTTGTTTGTTTGTTTGTTTGTTTGTTTTTAGCTTTCTTAGGGCAGTCCCTTTTTAAATGGTATTTATCCCCAGGTGTAAAGCATCCATTATTTTCATTTTCTTAAGGCAGCAACCATTGTTTCAGCTAGCATTTGTATCTTTTGAGTTTCTGATCCTATATTGCGACAAGCCTTCAAATCATCAAAAATAGTCCCTGTCTCACGAATTGGGGCTATAGCCCTTTGACATTCCTGATTTGCATTATCATAAGCAAGTAATTTTTTTTTTAGTTGTCATTTAGCTTTTTTCTTTTCTTTTATTTTTTACTTTCCTTTTTTTTTTTTTTTCAAATACATTATGGGAAATAACATTTTCTAGAGACTTTGGGATTTGTGCTCACTGGCAGGGGAGGAGATCTTGGAGCAACTGGGACAGGGTTACTAGGAAAATTCTGAAATATCTTATGCTGTTCTAATTGGGCCTTTTGTAAGGCTTCATTGTTTAATTCATATTAATGTAATAAGTGTTGTGCCTGTTGTCGAATATCAGGAGGGTTAGAACTACCTTGGAATGGCAGAATCAAAACCTCAATGAGAGCCCATAGGGGCCAGAAATCTTATTGGAATATTTTTTCCCTGTCTGACGGCTCATTCAACATTCTCTTTGACCGGATGCCAAATTTATAAATCAAAATTATCTTTGTCAGGGAACCAAGGGTAACATTCAACTACTGTCTGAAGGCAAGCCTCTATTTGCTGGCGTGAAACAGAAAATCCCTGAACTTTAAATAAATGATAAAGTAAAGTAGAAAAGTAATGGGGTTGTCCAGCTGTTTGACCATGTCTTAATACTTACCGGCCTCAATAGGCCCTCTGGGGTCACTCCATCCGAATCTATGTGTACCAGAGTCCTTGTTTCTGGGCACCACTTGTTGGTCCTTTATTGGACCAGAGCCTGGAAGTCCGGATTCAATGATGAGAGAGTGAAAGAAGGAAAGAGGCTAACATTCCCTGGGTTACACAGCCAGCTTTCTCACTCCAGGGAATCAGTATATATATATATATATATATATATATATATATAGAGAGAGAGAG
>SNSB01004298.1:33630-45152 GCA_012922965.1 Capreolus pygargus
AGAAAGAAAAAAAGAAAGAAAGAAAAAAAGAAAGAAAGAAAGACAGACAGACATGGGGACCCAAGCTCTGATGGAGCAAAGGTGCTTTATTTAATTCTGTAAGAGTATATATTCCAGTAGCTTCTTTAAATAAAGATCAAGAGACCAGACTTTATAAGTTTACCAAGGAAGCAAGGAGCAACAGAGGCCATAAGGCCAAGAGGCAATCCATATGGAAAGAAGGTTGTAAATAGTTACTTTTCACAGTATGGAAAAACTAATGAGGGAAATGCCTGGATTCCTCAGCCCTGGGAAAGGCGTGCCTCTCCTCTTAATTCCTGAATATTCAGGAATTAATAAGGACCAGAGGATTCCTGACAGATCCAAAACAGCACACAGGAAGCCTCCCGTTAAATGCTTCCTGACACTAGACCACCTGACTTGCCTCTTGAGAAACCTGTATGCGGGTCAGGAAATGACAGTTAGAACAGGACATGGAACAAAAGACTGGTTCCAAATAGGAAAAGGAGTACATCAAGGCTGTATATTGTCACCCTGCTTATTTAACTTATATTCAGAGTACATAATGAGACATGTTGTGCTGGAGGAAGCACAAGCTGGAATCAAGATTGCCAGGAGAAATATTAATAACCTCAGATATGTAGGTGACACTACCCTAATGGCAAAAAGTGAAGAAGAACTAAAGAGCCTCTTGATGAAAGTGAAAGAGGAAAGTGAAAAAGTTGGCTTAAAGCTTAACTCTCAGAAAACTAAGATCATTGCATCCAGTCTTTTCACTTCATGGCAAATAGATGAAGAGACAGTGGCTGACTTTATATTTCTGGGCTCCAAAATTACTGCAGATGGTGATTTCAGCCATGAAATTAAAAGATGCTTACTCCTTGGAAGGAAAGTTATGACCAATCTAGACAGCATATTAAAAATCAGAGCCATTACTTTGCCAACAAAGATCCATTTAGTCAAGACTATGGTTTTTCCAGCAGTCATGTATGGATGTGAGAGTTGGGCTAAAAGAAAGCTGAGCACTGAAGAATTGATGCTTTTGAACTGTGGTGTTGGAGAAGACTCTTGAGAGTCCCTTGGACTGCAAGTAGATCCAACCAGTCCATCCTAAAGGAGATCAGTCCTGGGTGTTCATTAGAAGGACTGATGCTGAAACTGAAACTCCAATACTTTGGCCACCTGATGTGAAGAGCTGACTCATTGGAAAAGACCCTGATGCTGGGAAAGATTGAGGGCGGGAGGTGAAGGGGATGACAGAGGATGAGGTAGTTGGATGGCATCACCAAATCAACGGACATGGGTTTGAGTGATCTCTGGCAGTTGGTGATAGACAGGGAGGCCTGGTGTGCTGCGTTTCATGGGGTTTCAAAGAATTGGACACGACTGAGTGACTGAACTGAACTGAAAAGTCTCTTTCTCTTTCTGAGTATGTCATATCTTCCATATTGAGTTACTTATCCAAAGAGGATGTCAATTTGAAGGTGTGATTAGTTCTGAACAGCCCCAAGTATTATTAAGGCCATCTAAGTACAGAAGGTAAGTTTAAAAAAAAAAAAAAAACTTAATAGTGCTAATGCTCTTTAAATATTGTTACTTTAAAAAATAAAAAAGACCATTACTTTTCATACATATTTATCATTGTGTTTAAATAATTTTCATATAGAGTATTAGCACATGTTATCCTCACCCCATTCATCAAAAGATGGCTGGTAAATATCAATAACCTAATTTCACTTTGGCAACATTTGAGGCTCATAGAGATTAAGAAATTTGTAAGACTAGGCTCTCTAACAATAGGCAGTCTTTTTGTGTCATGAGACACTTCATTTAATAATCAAGACTAGCTATAAGAATGAAAACAAAATGTAAATACACTTCACAGAGAAAATGACATAAATGCCTTAAATGATATTAATTATCACTTGTCTAATCCAAATATGAACCTGAAGAACTCTCTCTGAAATTAACTGCTGTGAATGATACGGATCTCTATGGCTTTTTTGAAAGTAAAATAGAAGATGATTTTCCCTTGGTTTATTGTATGGCTAAATATTTCTCTGTCTTATTGCTTGAAATGTCAATTCTTATCACATGGGTTTATAGACAGTCATGAAAAGAAGTGAGGGTCCTTTGTGCATCCATAGCCATGTGATGGATATTTTCATATAGCTTTTTCCTCAAAGGATTCTTTTAACAGCCTGTGAGGCAGACACTTTGTTTCTCACCTGTTTGAGGAAACAAGGACATAAGATGCCAAGAAATGTGCCCTAGGTCAAGAAGTTGCTAGTAGGAAAAAGCCAAATTCTAATCTGGTCTTCCTGATTCTCAAGCAATATATCTCACAGGCAGTATTCTTATTCAACTTTTCAAGAGGAGTCTGTGGGTCCATGCTGTGCAAGGAAACTGGAGAGACAAGAAATGGGGTGAGAAAGGAACACAGATAAAAAGAACCTTCAATGAAGCATAGTTATTAATTACAGTTAATTTATTAATATTTGAGTATTATATTGTGTGTATGTGTTTATGTGTATTTTGGTGTCTGTTGATGAAATTATTTCAAATATACTTGCCTCTGAAGCAATATTAAACAGTTATAATTATTATGGTCTTATCAAAAGGAGTTTATTAGTTTAATATTGTTTGCCATAACTTCACACTATAGAGCATGTGTGAAAAATGTGGAAGAAAACGAAGATAAGATGTATAATCTAATCTTATCTTGGTTTGATCTTGAGTAAGATCCTTGACTTCTCTGTTTCTATTTCCTGATGTATAACATAAGCATAAATTATAGTATTAATCATTTCATAGGTTTATAATGAGAATAAAAAAATAAAGTTCTAAAAACCACTTGGAGAATAATTAAGGGTTGATTAAGTTTTTGACAATATGACAGTTAAAATTACTGCCAAAATTTTTCTTTGAGATTGTTCCTTATGTACTAAATGGATGAAATAATAGCATCTACAAAGGTTGCTATCTTGCTATGGTGATTTCAATCAATTATTAAAAGTGTATTTATTAGCTATCATAAAGTTATTGGATTTAGGCAAAATGTTTGTCATTTGATTATAGTAGCTCTTGTATTACTTTCTTACCTTTCCATCATGAATATCCTGCTACACTTTCAATTACTATAAATAATCTGACACTGGAAATTATCTCTATCTTTCATTACTTCACAGAAGCTCAGTCCACCTTACCTAAGTGATACAAACATCTTTACTAGCTATATATCTAAAGTTCCCTCTTTCTCAAATCCTTCTTCATCCCACACTCAAATTCTCAACTACTTTTCCTGGTTTCCCATTAACCAAGAATAAAGAAAACAAGATCCTCAGCTTGCATTTATAAACTTTACATCCATTTTCTACTCTTTTCAGACTTTGCTGTCACTATATCTGAGATCCTGTGCTTCATGTTGGGCTCTGAGGCATCTCACATGATTAAGTATGAAGAATATCCCCTGCTCATGTTTACTAAGTTCCTCATGTCTATATACATCACCTTACTCCAGAAGATAATGTGAATAATTTTCAAGGAAATAGAACATTTTTCCCTATCTGGAAAAAAAAATCTCATAAGTGTTCAGATTTCAGTAGAGTCTAGAGATATATATATAACTTATTACATTAATAACTGCAAGGTTCAATTTAAGAAAAAGTTATTTTTTCAAGTAATGTAACTATGTATACCATGGAATATATGGAGAATAAGAATAATGTTATAGAATTTATTCTACTGAGGCTCACAGAGAATCCAAAAAAGCAGAAAATCATATTTATCAGGTTTTTAGTAGTCTACATTGTGTCTGTGGTAGGAAATGCACTCATTGTGGTCACCATCATTGCCAGTCCATTACTGGAGTCCCCTATGTACTATTTCCTGTCCTATCTCTCCTTTATTGATGCTTGCTATTCCTCTGTCTTTTCATACTGTTCATTGGTTCTCAAGGCAATAATACTGAAGTGGTTTGTCATTCCACATTCTATCAGACCTCTCCACCTCGATCAGACCCATCCATCTTGGGTGACCCCCACATGACATGGCTTAGTTTCATTGAGTTAGGGAAGGCTGTGGTCCATGTGATCAGACTGGCTAGTTGTCTGTGATTGTGGTTTCAGTCTGTCTGCCCTCTGGTGCCCTCTCCCAGCGCCTACCATCTTACTTGCGTTTCTCTTACCTTGGACGTGGGGTATCTCTTCACAGCTGCTCCAGAGAAGCACAGCTGCTGCTCCTTACCTTGGACGTGGGGTATCTCCTCTCGGCCACTACCCCTGATCTTGATTCAGTTATACATGTATATTTAATCTGAGCTGTGCTTATTCGCTCAGTTGTTTTGTTTATAGATCCTGAGAGCCCAGAATCTGGACAGGGGATATGATGT
The DNA here is from genome assembly GCA_012922965.1 of Capreolus pygargus. NCBI lineage: Eukaryota > Metazoa > Chordata > Mammalia > Artiodactyla > Cervidae > Capreolus > Capreolus pygargus. The sequence goes on from SNSB01004298.1 coordinate 38,021, forward strand.
TCATTTTCAGCTGGCTTAAAGGTTGGGGTTGGAATCATCCAAAGGTTCAGTCTATGACTTTGAGAGAACCAGAGACCAAATTGCCAACATCCACTGGATCATCAAAAAAGCAAGAGAGTTCCCCCAAAAACATCCAGTTCTGCTTTATTGCCTATGCCAAAGCCTCTGACTGTGTGGATCACAATAAATTGTGGAAAATTCTGAAGGAGATGGGAATACCAGACCACCTGACCTGCCTCTTGAGAAACCTGTATGCAGATCAGGAAGCAACAGTTAGAACTGGACATGGAACAACAGACTGGTTCCAAGTAGGAAATGGAGTGCGTCAAGGCTGTACATCATCACTCTGCTTATTTAATTTCTATGCAGAGTACATCATGAGAAATGCTAGGCCAGATGAAGCACAGGCTGGAATCAAGATTGCCAGGAGAAATATCAATAACCTCAGATATGCAGATGATACGACCCTTATGGCTGAAAGTGAAGAGAAACTAAAAAGCCTCTCAATGAAAGTGAAAGAGGAGAGTGAAACAGTTGGCTTAATGCTCAACATTCAGAAAACTAAGATCATGGAATCCAGTCCCATCATTTCATGGTAAATAGATGGGGAAACAGTGGATACAGGGGTTAACTTTATTTTGGGGGGCTCCAAAATCCCTGCAGATGGTGATTGTAGCCATAAAATTAAAAGACACTTGCTCCTTGGAAGGAAAGTTATGACCAACCTAGACACATATTGAAAAGCAGAGAGATCACTTTGTCAACTAAGGTCCATCTAGTCCAGGCTATGGTTTTTCCAGTGGCAACGTATGGATGTGAAGTTTGGACTATTAAAAAAGCTAAATGCTGAAGAGTTGATGCTTTTGAACTGTGGTGTTGGAGAAGACTATTGAAAGTCCCTTGGACTGTAAGGAGATCCAACCAGTCCATCCTAAAGGAGATCAGTCCTGGGTGTTCATTGGAAGGACTGACGTTGAAGCTTAAACTCCAATACTTTGGCCACCTGATGTGAAGAGCTGACTCATTTGAAAAGACCCTGATGCTGGAAGGGATTGGGGGCAGGAGGAGAAGGGGACGATAGAGGATGAGATGGCTGGATGGCATCACGGACTCAATGGGTATGGGTTTGGGTGAATTCTGGGAGTTGGTGATTGACAGGGAGTTCTGGCCTGCTGCAGATCATGGGATCATAAAGAGTTGGACACGACTGAGTGACTGAACTGAACTGATTCCTCTGTCAATACCCCTAAACTGATAGTAGATTCACTCCATGAAAAGAAGACCATTCTATTTAATGGGTGCATGACCCAAATCTTTGGGGAACATTTTTTTGGATATGCTGAAGTCTTTCTGCTTACTGTGATGTTCTAAGACCACCGTGGCCATCCGCAAGCTCTTGCACTATGCAAGAATCATGATTTGTCGAGCATGTCACCTGTTAATGGGACTTTCGTGAATAGCAGCCTTTCTCCATGGATTCATACAGATCATCTTCATCTTCAGATTACCTTTCTGTGGCCCTAATATCATAGATCACTTTATGTGTGACTTGAATCCTTTTCTCAGTCTTTCCCATACTAATACTTGAGGACTCTTTTTTTGCTGTCAACAGTGGTTTCCTCTATCTGTTAAACTACCTTCTCTTGACTGGCTCCTACATGGTCATTCTGCCCTCCTTAGGGTCCCAGAGTTTGGAGGCAAGGGAAAAAGCTCTCTCCATCTTTGTCTTCCATACAACAGTGGTGGTCCTATTTTTTGTGCCCTGCATATTTAGTAGTTGCTTGAGACCAGCAACTACTTTACCTACTGATAAAGCAGTGGCTGTATTCTACACTATGATAACTCCCATGTTAAATCCTTTAATCTATACTTTGAGAAATACTCAGATGAAAAATACTATTAGGAAACTGTGTAGTAGGAAAGCTATTTCAGATGAATCATAAAATGTGATTGGAACCTAACATGTATTCAGTGGCAGCAAGGGTCAAAAATGCATTGTCAATAATCTTAGCAATGAATACTTATGATATAAAGAAAATAGTTAAGCATTATAATCATAAATTTGCAGTGACAGAAGAAATGATGGCAAGAAATAAGAAGCATTTAGGCAAGGGTAAACATTTGGAATATTCTTCCCTATTGGGGCTTAATTTTACCTAATTCAACAATGTATATAGATTTACAAGCATTCATTCTAATAAAAAATTAAAGAAATACAAAACATATTATATATATAATCTTCTCTGGTAGATCAGCGGTAAAGAATCCACCCACAATGCTCGAGATGTAAGTTTGAATCCTGAGTTGGAAATATCACCTGGAGAAAGGAATGGGCTAACTACTCTAGTATTCTGGTCTGGAGAATTCCATGGACTGTATAGTCCATGGAATCAAGAATGCATTAATAAATAAAGTATAATAGAGTATATATACTATATATACACATATCTATGTGTGTGTGTTAGTCAGTTGTGTCCTACACTTTCTGACCCCATGGACTGTAGACTGCCAGGCTCCCCTGTCCATGGAATTCTCCAGGTAAGAATATTGAAGTGGGTAGTCATTTTCACCTCCAGGGGATTTGCCAGGGTCTTCCACATTGCACATAGATTCCAGATTGCACATCTGAGCCACAAGGGAAGCTCTGTATGTTATATAATATATTAGCTACATATTATTTCATATACCATACATGAGCAATTATATATTAGTTCATTATATATGAATAAGTTACATTACTTTTCTTACTCATTTTTATGTATCACAGTTGATGATATATTGACTGTAATAATGAGATTTGAAATTGCTTTAAAAATATAAAAGCAAAGGGCCATTTAACCTCTTCAGGGTCAGTCAGTTCAGTCACTCAGTCATGTCTGACTCTTTGTGACTCCATGGAATACAGCATGCCAGGCTTCCCTGTTCGTCACTAACTTCCGGATCTTGCTCAAAAACATGTCCATCGAGTCTATGATGACATCCAACCGTCTCATCCACGGCCGTCCCCTTCTCCTCTTGTCTTCAATCTTTCCCAGCATCAGGGTCTTTTTTATTTTTTTATTGTAGTGGATTTTGTCATACATTTAAATGAAACAGCCATGGGTTTACATGTGTTCCCCATCCCGATCCCCCCTCCCATCTCCCTCTCTACCCGATCCCTCTAGGTCTTCCCAGTGCACCAGGTCCGAGCACTTGTCTCATGCATCCAACCTGGGCTGGTGATCTGTTTCACCCTAGATAATATACATGTTTCGATGCTGTTCTCTTGAAACATACCACCCTCGCCTTCTCCCACAGAGTCTAAAAGACTGTTCCATACATCTGTGTCTCTTTTTCTGTTTTGCATATAGGGTTATCATTAATATCTTTCTAAATTCCATATATATGCATTAGTATATTGTAATGCTCTTTATCTTTCTGGCTTACTTCACTCTGTATAATGGGCTCCAGTTTCATCCATCTCATTAGAACTGATTCAAATGAATTCTTTTTAATGGCTGAGTAATACATCAGGGTCTTTTAAAATAAGTCAGTTCTTTGCATCCGGTGGCCAAAGTATTGGAGTTTAAGTTTTAACATCAGTCCTTCCAATGAATATTCAGGATTGACTTCCTTGAGGATTGACAGGTTTGATCTCCTTGCAGTCCAAGAGACTTTCAAGAGTCTTCTCCAACACCACAGTTCAAAAGCATCATTCTTCAGTGCTCAGCTTTCTTTATAGTCCACCTCTCATATCCATACAAGACTACTGGAAAAACCATAGCTTTGATTAGATGGACCATTTTTGGAAAAGTACTATCTCTGCTTTTTAATATGCTCTCTAGGTTGGTCGTAGCTTTTCTTCAAAAAAGTAATTATCTTCATTACCTCCACCATAGTTTGCCTCAGGTCAAACAACAGGGAGGAAACACAGCCTTGCCAATCAAAAGAAAATTGGATTAAAAATTTAATGAGCATGACCCCACCCACCAGAACAATACCCAGTTTCCTCCACAGTCAGTCTCTCTCATCAGGAAGCTTTCATAAGCCTCTTATCCTTATCCATCAGAGGGCAGAGAGAATGAAAACCACAATCACAGAAAACTAATCAAACTGATCACATGGACCACATCCCTGTTTAGTTCATGAAACTATGAATCATGCCGTGTAGGGCCACCCATGTCAGATGGGTCATGGTGGAGAGTTCTGACAAAACGTGATCCACTGGGGAAGGGAATGGCAAACCACTTCAGTAACCTTGCATTGAGAACCCCATGAACAGTATAAAAAGGCAAAAAGATAGGATACTGAAAGATTAACTCCCCAGGTTGGTAGATGCCTAATATGCTACTGAAGAGTGTAGAAATAATTTCAGAAAGAATGATGAGATGTAATCAAAGCAAAAACAACACCCAGTTGTGGGTGTGACTGGTGATGGAAGTGAAGTCCCATGCTGTAAAGAACAATATTGCATAGGAACCTGGAATAGGTTGATGAATCAAGGTAAATTTGAAGCAGTCATACAGGAGATGGCAAGAGTGAACATCAACATTTTAGGAATCACTGAACTAAAATGGACTGGAATAGGCAAGTTTAATTCAGATGACCATTATATCCACTCTACATGGTAAGGGATTTGATTTAGCTCATACATGAATGGTCTCATGGTTTTCCCTACTTTTTAAAATTTAAGTCTGAATTTGGCAATGAAGAGTTCATGATCTCAGCCACAGTCAGCTCCCGGTCTTATTTCTGCTGTCTGTATAAAGCTTCTCCATCTTTGGCTGCAAAGAATATAATCAATCTGATTTTGGTATTGACCATCTGGTGATGTCCATGTGTAGAGTCTTCTCTTGTGTTGTTGGAAGAGGGTGCTTGCTATAACCACTGTGTTCTCTTGGCAAAACTCTATTAGCCTTTGCCCTCCTTCATTCTGTACTCCAGGGCCAAATTTGCCTGTTACTCCAGGTATCTCTTGACTTCCTGCTTTCCCATTCCAGTCCCCTATGATGAAAATGACATCTTTTTAGGGATGTTAGTTCTAGAAGGGCTTGCAGGTCTTCATAGAACCATTCAACTTCAGTTTCTTCAGCATAGACTTGGATTACTGTGATATTGAATGGTTTGCCTTGGAAATAAACAGATCACTCTGATATTTTTGAGACTACACCCAATTACTGCATTTTGGACTCTTTTGTTGAGTATGAGGGCTACTCCATTTCTTTTAAGGGATTCTTGCCCACAGTAGTGGACATAATGAGCATCTAAATTAAATTTGCCCATTCCAGTTCATTTTATTTCGCTGATTCCTAAAATATTGATGTTCACTCTTAACATCTCCTGTTTGACTGCTTCTAATTTACCTGGATTCATCAGCCAATCATTCCAGGTTCCTATGCAGTATTGTTCTTACAGCACTGGACTTTACTTCCATCACCAGCCACATCCACAACTGGGTGTTGTTTTTGCTTTGGCTCCGTCTCTTCCTTCTTTCTGAATTTATTTCTCCACTCTTCAGTAGCATATTGGGCATCTTCCAACCTGGGGAGTTCATCTTTCAGTGTCCTATCTTTTAGCCTTTTCATACTGTTCATGGGGTTCTTAAGGCAAGGATACTGAAATGGTTTGCTATTCATTTCTCCAGTGGACCACTATTGTCAGAACTCTCCACCATGACCCGTCCATCTTAGATGGAGTTGGCATGGCTCATAGTTTCATTGGGTTGTGGTCCATGTGATCAGTTTGATTACTTTTCTGTGATCGTGGTTTTCATTCTGTCTGCCCTCTGATGGATAAGGATAAGAGGCTTATGAAAGCTTCCTGATAAGAGAGACTGACTGTGGGGGAAACTGGGTATTATTATGATGGCTGGGGCCATGCTCCTTAAATCTTTAATCCAATTTTCTTTTGATCAGTGGGGCTGTGTTTCCACCCTGTTATTTGACCTGAGACATACAATGGTGGAAGTAATGAAGATAATTTCTTTTTGAAGAAAAGTTATGACCAACTTAGAGAGCATATTAAAAAGCAGAGACAGTACTTTTCCAAGAAAGTAATCAAAGAAAGTAACCATATAATCAAAGCTATGGCTTTTCCAGTATTCACGTATGGATATGAGCGTTGGACTATAAAGAAAGCTGAGCACCAAATAATTGATCCTTTTGAACTGTGGTGTTGGAGAAGACTCTTGAGAGTCCCTTGGACTGCAAGGAGATCCAACCAATCCATCCTAAAGGAAATCAGTCCTGAATATTCATTGGAAGGACTGATGCTAAAGCTGAAACTCTAATATTTTGGCCACCTGATGTGACTAACTCATTTGAAAAGACCCTGATGCTGGGAATGATTGAAGGTGGGAGAAGAAGGGGAGGACAGAGGATAAGATGGTTAGATGGCATCACCAACTCAATAGATATGAGCTTGAGTAAACTTTGGGGGTTGGTGATGGACAGGAATGCCTGGCGTGTTGCAGTCTATGGGGTCACAAAGCATTGGACATGACTGAGCGACTGAACTGAACTGATACCTCTTCTTTACCAAGTTATTTCCCAGTTAAACTATCATGTAATATTAAGGAGTGTTCCCTTGGTAGACAGTAGGTCCTTTTGGTTATTTTAAATTAGTGTTTTACACATCAATTAGTGTTTACATATCATCCCATACTTCCAGTATATCCCTGCCTTCAACTCTTTCCCCTGGTAACAGTAAATTTGTTTTTGGAGTTTGTTTCTGTTTTGTAAATAAATTTATTTGTATCTTTATTTATTTATTTATTTTAGGGTCCAAGTGTAAACAATATCATGTAATATTTACTTTTGTTGATCTGACTTACTTTACTTTTAGCATTTTAACCTCCAGGACCATTCATGGTGCTACAAATGATCATATTTCATTATGTTTAGTAGCTGATTATTTCATTGTATTAATATAGTAAGTACCAGATTTTTTTTATTCACCTGTCAATGGGCATTTAGGTTATTTACATGTCTTGGCTATTGTAAAGAGTGCTGCAGTTAATATTGGGGTGCATACTGGAGAAGGAAATGGCAACCCACTCCAGTATTCTTGCTTAGAGAATCCTGTGGACAGAGGAGCCTGGTGGGCTTCTGTCCATAGGGTGGCATAGAGTCAGACATGACTGAAGCGACCTAGC
>SNSB01004300.1:0-146662 GCA_012922965.1 Capreolus pygargus
TTATAAAACATCAGTGAGATGAGCTAAATAAATGGAGAAATATACATTTACATGAATTGGGAAACTCAGTATCTGTCATGATATCAGTTGCCCCCAAATTGATCAATAGATTTAACAAAACTCCAGCAAAGTATTTTGGGGTGTTTTTTTTCTGGTGGAAATTGAAAATTGATTCAAAATTTATCTTGAAATGCACACTACCAACAATTGTGAAGGCAATTTTCAGTAAAAATAAAGAATAAAGCTGAAAGACCTACATTAATAACTATCAAGACATAAAGAATAATTACTAAATGATTCCATTTCCAGAATGCCAAGAAAGCAAGTAGATTTATGCTTTGTATTTAGGAATGCATGCTTAGATAGTAAAACTCTCCACAGCTTTTATTATATAAGTCACATCAGTGCTTTACTTTGGAGGAGTAGAAGTATACAGTGACAAGGGTATGAGTTTGTGCACATAAAATTCTACCTCTTGACTTATCTAGAGGTTATTTGAATGAAGTCTTTATGATAAGTCATTGAGATGTCCAGTTTTGCTTTGTGTACTTTTCTGTGTTATTTTATGTTTCATGACAAAAGCATTAAAGAAGATATACTGAAACACATATAAATATACAGTTGCCCCTCAAACAACATGGGTGTGAACTGTGAAGTTCCCTTTATACACAAATTTTTAAAAATAAATATATAACCGTGCTCCATGAATCATGTTTAATTAAATCCACAGATGCAGAACTTCAGATATGGAGTACTGATCAATTTGTACTTAATTTTTGGCTATACGCAGAGGATTTGTGTCCCTAAACTCTGCCTAGTTCTTGGGTCAACTGAACTCTAGATTGGTGCTTTGGAAGAATAATCCCAGACTATGAGAGAATTTAACAACCAGAGGAGGAAAAGTTTGAACTGAGCACAAGTATGCCAGTGGAGAGTGGAGACAAGGGAAAGAGCATTCCAGACAGAGGAAGGGTCTGTGTTCAAGTCCAGTAGTGGAAAAGAACAAGGGCACTCAGGAATTGAATAAAGCCTAGTATGCCCGGGATAGGGAGAAGTGTAAGAGCTGTTCAGTTTGAGATTTGAATGGTTGACCTGGCTACAGAGAGGTTTGTAGGACAGGTTATTCTTGTGAGCAGTGGGGAACTATTGCAAGTTTTTTTTGTTGCTGTTCAGTCACTAAATCATGTCTGACTCTTTGTGACCCCATGGACTGTAGACTGTCAAGCTCCTCAGTCCATGGGATTTCCCAGGAAATTGCAAGGTTTAGAGTGGGGTTTACTGGAGGAAATGTAATCAGATTTGCATTTGAAAGAGTTAGCTGCTTCAGTGGAAGAGTTTGAGGAACGGGTCAAAAGGCCGGAGAACCTGATATGGGGCTCGGTCAGTAGGCTATGAAAATAGTCTAGATGAGCACTCACGGGATACTGGCAGTGGAGATGGTAAGAAATGGATAGATATGTAGGAGTTCTAAGTTTGGAGACAAACTATTGAAACGTGATCGCTTTCTTGGCAAAATAATGCCTGGTATACTACTAGCTGCTGAATCCATTTTCTTTTAGAGGAGCAGGAGCTTTAGTAAAGGAGACAATAACAATCCTGCTAATAGTCAGTTGCTTTTCTTTATTTAAGAAAAACTAGTACTGTATGCACATATCTGGAATTCTTCAGTGGCTCAGGCGGGAAAGAGTCTGCCTGCAACTCAGGAGACCCAAGTTCAATCCCTGGGTAGGGAAGATCCCCTGGGGAAAGGAATGGCAACCTAGTCTAGTATTCTTGCCTGAAGAATTCCATGGACAGAGGAGCCTGGTGGGCTACAATCTATGGGGTCACAAAGAGTCGGACACGACTGAGCAACTAACACACACACACAGACACACACACACACTTATTTCCCATGCGTGGCTCAAATTAGAACATAGAGGTTCTACATAGGCTGTATCAATCAACTTAGTTTCCTGTCTGTAGATGCAGTGAGGTCCTTATTTCCCCAATGTGATTGTACAATGACAGACCTCTTTTTTGCTACATGACTTAAAAAAGTTAAAATGCAGATAACCCAATGCATTGTTTTGTCTCTTACCCCCTTTTGCATTTCCCTCCTAAGTCCTTGTCTCCCCACCACTTTATCAGTTGCCCTTTGTATTGCACAGTGAAGGATCCCACCTACTCCTTTGTTACAGAAATTTCATTTGAAAAATTATTGCCTTTGAAACAGAATTGGCTTAGCAATTGTCTGTGAGTCAAACTTCATATTCTACTTCCAGCAACATGTTCCCCTAGTCCTTAGAATTGGGGTGACTCATTTTACTCCTCTTTGACTTAGTTTTTATTTTTTTCACTTGAATTGTACAGTGATAAACATCTCAGAAAGGATTTTAAAATATGAGATTTATATTATGCTATGAAAATACTCCCTGGTCATAATACTTGATTACTATAAATCCCAGATATCTAGGGTAACAGACCATCTGGCTTCAAGTGGAGAAAGTGATATGTGGCAATTTCAACTGATTGATCAGTCCTGTCAAATCTCGGAGGTCAATGTTTTACTAGTTTTTAACTCTAATTGCAGACTTTTCATCATAGCCTTGTCCCAATCATTTGCATAAAAGGCAAGTGTTTGTTGCTTGTGGTAAAAGTAAGCAGGTTAAAGTGGCTAGATTAAAGTAATCTATCACTGCAAATGCCCTCAAGTGAGAATAAAATCCTTCTAGTATGATACCTGCATCTTATACCATTTTTGAAACTGAAGTTAGCTATTTTTTATCATATATACATTAATACATGAAGGACTGAACAATTTTTGAACTTTAGCTCTTCCTTTTACGTTATCACCTAACCATTATTCACTATATGACCACATAAGGAAAAGTTAAATAATTCATAAGTAATGCTTTGAGAGATGCATTGTTCAAAAAGAGCAGAATTGCTTTTCTCATTTCAAGTAAGAGTTTTCTGAAGTATATTTCTTAAAGAAAATAAAATATTAACAAGTAGTATAGTGGGTTACTGAAAACTTTTATTCTAAGTTCTCTGATACTCCCTTCAGAGCTATTTAAAGGTTACTTTTACCACTTTGATACCTTTGTTCTTTAGTTTTCTTAACTATTCTCTTTGGGCAATAGTTTTTTTCTGGCCAAATTGAAAAATGCCCCCCTTACCTTCCATTATCTTAGTACAGCTAGTTCATATAGACTCTTGGAATTTTCCCCCTTTTGCTCTGTATTCAAGTTGTATGGATTTTGAAAAAATGTCTGAGCAGTTTGAGTCAAGTTGCTTTGGTTGGCTGACTGCACACGATATGACTGATCAAGGCAAAGGCTCACTTCCAGTAAGAGACACGGTGCTTAGCCCACTTCTTCCTTTCCAACACTGCATGCTATCATAGAAATTCACGTCAGTAAATTGTCCATTCGTGGCTGCACAGGGCTATGTAGTCTGCTGTGATCTGGGTACTTCTTCCCAAATGATAGGGTGAAATCCACAGTACCTTATGGAGATGATTCAAATATACATTCCAATGTAAGACTTTTCACTATTTTTTTGCACTTTTACTGATCTAATGGCTTCCCTGTTGGCTCAGACGGTAAAGAATCTGCTTGCAATGTGGGAGAACTGGGTTTGATCCCTGGGTTGGGAAGATCCCCTGGAGGAGAGCAAGGCAACCCACTCCATTGTCTGTAGAATCCCCATGGACAGAGGAGCCTGGTGGGCTACAGTCCATGGGGTCGCAAAGAGCCAGACATGACTGACTAAGCACACAAACATACACACTCTGTATCTCTTTAGTAAAAGCCCTCTTCAAAGCTGAGTATTACATACAAGTTTGTTTCAACTCTTGTTTTGCCTGCAATTTATCTACATATTTTTAATATAGAGTATAACATCAAACTGTAAGCATGTTTATGATGCTATAATACTATAGCAAATTATCAATCTCATTTGCTTTGTGGTGCTTTTTCTTTTGTAATTATAAAATGATGGTAGAGGGTAACTTGTGAGTAACCCATTTTCGTCTTAGGGATTTTAATTACCACTCACTTAAAATTTAAAATTCACTCACTCATAACAAATGTGAATTGTGGTTTTGTTTCAACTGTTTATTGGGTATGAAAATGGTTATATTGCTCTCTTTTCACCTTCTCTTTGGTTCTAATTGACCTAGTATTTAAAATATAAGAATTTATATCGAGTGTGTAACTCTCCCACTCCCATGTTTGTGTTTTAAAGGCTGACTATGCAGTCTTATTAGAGAAGGCAATGGTACCCCACTCCAGTACTCTTGCCTGGAAAATCCCATGGACGGAGGAGCCTGGTGGGCTGCAGTACATGGAGTTGCAAAGAGTCGGACACAACTGAGCAACTTCACTTTCACTTTTCACTTTCATGCACTGGAGAAGGAAATGGCAACCCACTCCAGTGTTCTTGCCTGGAGAATCCCAGGGACGGGGGAGCCTGGTGGGGTTGCACAGAGTCGGACACGACTGAAGTGACTTAGCAGCAGCAGCATGCAGTCTTATAAAGGTAGCTAAAGATCACATAATTTGTAAATAATAATGTATAGTGTGTTGGGCTGGAATGTGTGAAAATCTACAATATAATGAAGCTATAGATTTTCCAGGAATTTTTTTCTTTAAAATTTCAGCCTAGAATTTAGACAGAGTTTTGGGTTATGAGGGTCACACTTTAGTTAAAAAGAACAGAGATATAAAAGATGAAAAGTCATCACTATTATTACCACTAAAGTAACTATGATTTAGACAGTTCATTTTATTTTTATGACTTTTAACGTTTTATTTTAGTTGCAGTTGAACAGAGAAGGGATTCAGCCAACAGTTCATTTTTTAATAAGAGTAATACTGAATATTTTGAGTAACTCCAATTCAAAAGTTAGTCTTTTGGGCTTCTGTTTCAATGGGACAAATACAGTTGTTGGTGATCATTTTGTTATTTATTTAAAATTCCTCTTATTCAACATTTGAATGTAAATAGCAAGAACAATGACTCTTCTTTTCCTGACTAGCACAGAGGTCAAAGAAATATGGGACTGGAGGAAGCAATGATTTCAGGCAGGTAGTGACAAGACATGAACTTCCTTCAAAGATGAATTTCAGCCAGGGAGTTAGATTTCTGTTTATGTGCTCCAATTTCTCTCTTGTTGGAGTCAGTGACTGCCTCATGCTCTCAGCATTACTCCATTTTTGCCTTCTTTAAATGGAAGGTTCATGGAAAAAGACAGCATATATGGATGATTTATTATGGTCTGGAAAAGGTCACATTGGGAATAAATTACTTTTTTTTTTTTTTTTTTTCTGAGCATGCACCATTTAAGCAGTTTCAACTATTGTTCAGATAACCATTTAAGAATCTGATTTTGGAAAATCTTTTAAAGAGAACTTATTTCAAAGAGAAAATGCTTTCATTTCTGCTTATTTGCATACAAACTTGAAATTTAAAACTTCTGATTTTGTTTCTGTTTTTAATTTCATTTTCTTTCAATTTCGCCAGTACTTTTTTTTTTCCTAATTGGACTTGAACTTTTTACAGCAAGTTACATGCTTCTGCTAGCTGCTGCTGCTGCTGCTGCTAAGTCATGTCCGTTGTGTCCGACTGTTAGCAACCCCATGGACTGCAGCCTACCAGGCTCCTCCATCCCTGGGATTTTCCAGGCAAGAGTACTGGAGTGGGGTGCCATTGCTTTCTCCATCTGCTAGCTACTCTGATTTTATTTTAATCCCCCCCTCCCATTTTGTTTTGCCAGACACTTCCAAAACCAGACATGGTCATTCATAGAATTTCTCTGATAGACTGGTTCCCATTTTCCTTCAAGAGGAGATGCTCTTTTGAATAAATCCTTTTGTTTATTGCGTCCCCATTTGAGAGACTATTACTTATATGAATCACTTGCAGAGACATTACAGTTCCCTCTCAATTCACAGTTACTATTTCCATAGCTGGTACAGTTGTACTTTCCTCCTTCAAGTTGACTTGAACAATTTCCTTTATTAACTATTCTCTACCTTCCTTTTGCAATGCTGTAATAGCCATAACACAAATTAAATTTATCCTGAGACTCCTTCTTTTAAATATTATTTTGACTAAACATGTATCATTATAAATTACACAAGGCACAAGCACAGAACTCTTAAGATAATAATTCTAAGGGAAAACGTGAATAATTCATAGTAAGTTAATACTCCCTCTGCCTTTGTGTTATCAAGGATCTATGTGTATACTCAAATGTCAGAATTTTATGATCTTGAAATAGCATTTCTGAAGTTGACTTTACTTTTACAGGGTTAAAGAATTACCCATTCTAGATGTTAAAAGTACTTTTGAGCCCTGTACATTAGGCAGTTGTTCAAATGATTTGTCTTACTCCTCAGATCTAGACTTCAGAACCAGGGATAGTAGAGGTCGTCTCTCACTTGTGTTAGACTCGTCCAACTGTTACTGTTTTGATTTTTGATCACAAATCATAATTCTTGGCAGTGTCTGTTCGGTGCTTGCATAAGGCTGACCTAATAAGAGAAAAAGGCTCCCCACACCTCCCAGATAGTAGGTCCTAAATTTGGTTTCAGGTGACAGGAAAAAACATTGAACACATTTCTCCTGCATTTCAAATAACAATTTGTGGCTACTGTGCTCTAATGTTTTGGAGAAGAAAGCCTGTTATCCAGACCGAAACCACAGGCAGAATGGTCTTGTGCCCCTGCAGTCAAGTAAAAGTGTCATCTCTGTCAACAAGAATCAGACTCACTTCCTCAGCAATGCAGTAGCCAGGAGTCCTTGCTAACAGTTCCTCTGAAGCTGCTTAGGTGCACCCATGCAGAAAAAGCAAAATCCCACCGTCAGTCAGGGAGTTTGTGAATGTAACACAGTCAAACTGTGTGGATTCATACGGCTGAAATAAACCAGGAGACAGTGCTTGCAGTTGATGGGCATTCTCTTTTAGGGACCTTAATTTTAGTGTGCTGATAATTTTTGCAGAGCATGAAGCCAGGCTTCCTTTGGATGCAAATGATTTATGAAGGTTATTTCTTTGGAGGAGGGCTGATTCCACCGTGTGTTTTGTGCGAGGTCACACGCCATCCTTTGAATTCTGTGTGTGTGTTAATTGCAGCAATTTGAATTATTTTATTTAAATTGCCAATGAAATTGTAGCAATTAGAACAGCATGAACTGTTTCTGTTTGCTTTTTTCCCCTGCTGCATATGCCATTTTGGACTCTACCGGGTTAACTTCATTAGTGCTCTAATTTACTCCTCAACTTTTACTTCTGCAGGCTTTACAGAGGGTTGATATCAGCTACTTGAGACTGACTTTTTTCATATATAACTTAGATGATGCCATGTAAACTGTGGCTCTCTTCAAATGGACAGACAGTTTTCTTTCAAAGATCATGTGTTAAAATTTCTATATTTTAAATGTTAATGCCTGCCATCCAACTAAAGTGATAAATCGATAGATTCCAAGTCTGAGTCTTCATCATGGACAGGTGCTCTTGCCCTACGTCCCATGTACAAAGATACATAGGAAGGTTCTTAACAAGTTTTTGCATCTTTGATAGAGAAATGTCACAGACAATTCTGATCTATAGCTTTGTCCTAATAGCACACACTTGCAAATTTGTTGTTTAGTCGCTAGGTCATTTCTGACTCTTGCTATCCCATGGAGTAGCCTGCTAGTCTTCTTATGTCAATGGGATTTTCAAGGCAAGAATATTGGAATGAGTTGCCATTTCCCTCTCAAGGGGATCTTCTGACCCAGGGATCAAACCTGTGTCTGCTGCATTAGCAACTGGATTCTTTACCAGGGCCACCAGGGGAGCCTCACATTTGCAAATAGAAATTAGTAACATCCTTCCCTTGCCTTTCCCATACACATTACAGCCCATTTCCTAACCATACACTTGAGAGTAAACTCCCTGGTTCCATAATTGTAGATATCTGTTTGAGGAAAGGCTATTTGAAGGACTAATGTTTTCCTTTGAATGTAAAGTTTTTCTTTTTGGTTTGATGAACAAAGTTAATAGGTAAAAGAAGACCCAGTGCAAGAGTCCATCTCCAGTAACTTGTTTGTCATACCAGCTGAGTCAAATCTAAATATCTTTACAAAGTCTCGTTTGAAAAGATGCCTTTAAGCCAATGTTCATAGAACCACTATTTACAGTAGTCAAGAAATGGTAGCAACGTATATGTCCAATGACAGAAGGACAGATAAAAAAAGATGTGGCTCATTTGTGTATGTGTATTTATACTTACTAGAGAAGACAATGGCAACCCACTCCAGTACTCTCGCCTGGAGAATCCCAAGAAAGGAGGAGCCTGGTAGGCTGCAGTCCATGGGGTCGCTGAGAGTCGGACACAACTGAGCGACTTCACTTCCACTTTTCACTTTCATGCATTGGAGAAGGAAATGGCAATCCACTCCAGTGTTCTAGCCTGGAGAATCCCAGGGACAGAGGAGCCTGGTGGGCTGCCGTCTGTGGGGTTGCACAGAGTCGGACACGACTGAAGTGACTTAGCAGGAGCAGCAGCAGCATGTATATTTACCACAATGGAATATTACTCAGCCATAGAAAGAATGAAATCATATCATTTTCAACAATATGGATGGACCTAGAGATTATCATCCTAAGTGAAGTATGTCAAAGAAAAACATATATCTTATGAAAACACTTATGTGTGGAATCTAAAAATATGATAGAAATAAACTTATTTATGAAGGAGAAACAGATTCACAAGCAAAGAAGACTTATGATTACCAAAAAGAAAAGAGTATGGGGGGATAAATTAGGAGTCTTGGATTAGCAGGTACTACTATGTATAAAATAGGTAAACAGCAAGGTCTGACTTTATAGTATAGGAAATCATATTTGATATCTTGTAATAAACTTTAATGGAAAAGAAAAAAACAAATATCCTTCTAATAAGTTATAGGAAGACTCTATGAATACACTGTCATACACACAAACCATGAACATTTTTAAGAGTTGCAAAGGGATTTATAATGTCACTTGCCTTGGTTCACTCATGTATATTTCATGACATCTTAAATTGTCTTTCAAATTCTTCCTATCTTTTTTCTATAATACTTTTTTGGTAAAGAATATTCTTAGAAAATATGTTGCATTTTTTAAGATTAAGAACATTTTATGAATATTCAGAGCAACTGATATTTAAAACTAATAGTCCAAAACCTTTTCTAATCTAATTGTGACCTTTCAAATACTACTGTAGACTGAAAATGTGATTAACTCACAAACATATAGCTGTTTCTCTGAAATCTTAGACAAAATTAATCTCCCAACCCTCACAAACCTATACTTTCCATCTATTATCTATTTTATGATATAGGTTATTAAGAAACATTCAGCCATTATGGATGTGAAATTTTGGTGAAATTTTATTTTGTAAGGAGTCATATTTAATTTGGGGTCAGTTTTCCAAGTGTCAAGATTATTATCACCAAGATCTCTACCAAACTTTCTATAGTGACAGGGTAGGCACAGCTCTGAGGACCCAGTCTGTCAAATGTGTCTGTGTTACTAATCACAGTCTGACACTCTAAAGATTAGTTTATGATGACAATGGATCTCAGGAGACTAAATCAGACAGGAAATGATTCATGGTTGCAAAATGAAATACCACATTGTTTCAGGTATTTCAGAATATTTAACTTTTTCATGGTACCAATCGGCTATAGCCTGTGAAGTCACAGGGTCAGCAGTTAGATCCTTGATCTAGTTGATTGTAGTGAGAGTAGCAGAGTCACCATAGTCTCTCCTGGACTCCACATGTAATTAGTCCAGGATAACTTGTGAACATGAAAGTGTGGAATTAGCTTTCTAAAAGAATAGTTTTTCTGGATGCAAGGCTTTGGGTCATGGAAGTGACTACCTTTGTTGCTTAGTAGTGACTTTTGTTTACAACTTTGCTCATTTGGAAAAGAGCTAAGGAAAACCTGGTTGCATACCCAATCATGGGGTAGAAATAAAATGGACCCATGTGAAATACTATTGCTACTACAGATCTCCAAGTAATTAAGGAATGTAATTAAATATGCTGTGGCCATTTATCATATGGTACCTCTTGCTAGATCCAGTGTGAGCACAGGGGACCAGCGGAGATAATGCTTCTTCCCCGCCTTGATTCTAATAAAGGAAACTGCTGGCCTCTGTACTTCAATTTATGGCTTTTGATTTATTTTAGCTGAGTCATCCCAATGATATTCTTTTTATTAAATTTTCTTCCTGCTTCAAGTTTTGCTTTCCTAAAAATGAGAAATTCTAGTGCACCCTAAAGAATAACTTTTCATAGTACATGAATTCAGACTACCAAATCTAAGAGATGCTCTACTTCCTTACCTATGTCAATTTCACTCAGCACTCTCTCCTCTAAATTCCTAAAGACTTTGCAGTTCAAACCAGATATCCCACCACTTGATTATACACTGTATGCTGTAGTCATTTGTGTAATGATACTTAAAACAGGGACAGGCCCAGAGGATGATTTCCAATGACCCAGAGAACTTGGACTTCTTCCTCAAGTGGACCTTTGATGATATACAACCCAAGCTCTGTTCATTACTTTTGTGGTTAATGCATTAATCCATAAAATAATAATGATATTTATTCTTTAGCTATATCTCTGATTGTCCATATAATAATAAAGATGAATAGAAACATTTTATTTTCTTTATGTACTTATAGAATAATGCATATAAATATGTGATAACTTTATATCAGATACAGTATACAGCCAATTAAAAGAGGAAGGGAAAGAATGATGCTGTTTCTCATTTGGAAGAGGCTTTTGACAGCAGAGTCCTGATTTCTGCCATGAAGAGATACAGCTTTCACCTGAAAAATCAGTCAACCAAAGGCAAATCCTTAAGTAATAGGTTCTGAAGTAGGCAGAACTGGGTTTAAGTCCCTGTTCAATTGCTTACTATCTTTGAGACTTTGTAAAAGCTGTTTGTTTATTCTCTGGGTGAGAAGAGAATCAAATGCACTTTCTTGGGATTGCTGGGTGGGTTCAGCACAGAAATATATGTGAAAATGTCTCACGTAATACCTGGCATCTGATAGAGGTTCGGTTAGTATCCTCGCTGACTGGAGAAATCTCAGGGACACAGAAAAAGAGGATATTTTATACACCATGAGGATATTTCCCAGTGTAGAAACTGTCAGATTTTTAAAATTTTCATTGTGGCATTTTGTTTATTTCTTAATTTCTTCAACCTATATGAGTGGTAGAAAGCTGAGACTAAGTATGAGATTTTGCATAACGGAATTCCAAAGACATTTTTCAAGTAAGCAGAAGATAGCAATTTTGAGAAGTACCCTTTTGGATTAAAAAAAAAATGAAAAAGAGAGAAAATAACATCAACTACTCCCTTATGCCATATTTTAATTTTGAACTTATATGAATTTATTAAAGCTCCAAATTTTAATTATTTTAAAAATTATATATACATTACTGGCATTTTAAAGAATAAATATTTTTAATGTTGAGTCACACAGTTTTTGTTCCATAAGTGATGGAATTTTAATTGTATTTTCTTTTAAAATACATTGGAAAATTATTTCCCATAAAAAGCTCCTGATTGTGGTCTTGTCTTAGTGTACATATTTGTTGTCTACTGGGAGATAGTGGAGGGATGCCATATCAATGTCCATGGCCATATGTTTTGTAGGAAGACATGGCAAGTATGTGATTTAACAACAGTCATTAATTCTTACTCCTATGACTCAAAATATATAGAATAGAACAATATAGTAGAGATATGATTTAGTAATATAGTTTGTTGCACTAAAAAGGTCTTAAGTATCTTCCACTTCTTTATTTTTCCCAGAAATTCTCACTACCATCATCTCTGAAATGATCTAGTACGTCATGAGGCTTCATGACATACCCCTGAGAACTGTAAGAAAATTGTAATTGATATTAAAAAAATAGCCAAGTATATAATTTCTATATAGAGAGCCAGATAATAATAAACATAGCCTTTTAAAAATTTATTTTTAATTGGGGAATAATTGCCTTACAATGTTGTGTTGATTTCTGCTGTCCAACAGTGTGAATCAGTCATAAACCAGTCATAAATATACATACATCCCCACCCTCTGAACCTCCCTCCCACTTCTCCATCCTACCACTCTAGATCATCACAGTGACTTCCCATAAGCTATCTATTTTACGCATGGTAGCATACACAATAAACATAGATTTAAATAATTATTATTTAATTTACTTGTGCATTTTATGAGTATATTTGTAGTTGTCTCATTGAACTAGTCATTGACATCTGCTAAAACTGAGAAGAGGTTCTGAATGGCATGGTATTCTATTCCTTTACCAAAATGTGTTTGGTTTTGAAGGGAAAATCAAACCTGTAAACAAGTAAATGCTGGTAGTAAAATTTTGGTAAATTGAATTGAATAATTTGCTTCTTTACTTTTGAATTTTGTGTATACTTTATACTGCATAATTCATATATTCTCTAAGTGAATAGATCAATAATTACCAAAAGTTTTAGTTAACCCGCACCTTTCCCCCATTAGGCTTCCCTGGTAGCTCAGACAGTAACGCGTTTGTCTACAATGCGGGAGACCCCGGTTAGATCCCTGGATCGGGAAGATCCCCTGGAGAAGGAAATGGCAACCCACTCCAGTACTTCTGCCTGGAAAATCCCATGGATGGAGGAACCTGGTAGGCTATAGTCCATGGGGTCACAAAGAGTTGGACATGACTTTCCTCCATTAATTGATTTAGCATTGTTTCCTATGAAAGAAAATGTAATAATTACTAAAACACTTTTATGTACTTTCTAATATCTCTATATAAATGTATAAATGAATAAGTAATTAAAACACTCTTAGGGTACTAACATCTCTATATAAATATATAATGAATAAGTAATTAATGAATAAAGAGGAGAAGAAAAGGAAAAGAGATACTGAAACCTTATTTTAGAAACCACTAATTGTTGTTTGTTGAATTCCATGAGAATATACTTATATCTCTGAAAATTTTTGATTTCAAATTTTGAAAATTCAAGATAGTGTCAAATGTATTATTGCTGCTACGAGGGGGGTCTTTCAACACATCAAGTTTCTGTGTGTGTATTTACGTATTTTCCCCAGTCTTTCACTAAAGAACATTTATTGACTACAGCACTAGAGGCTGATATGGATTAATATATTTCTAACAAAATATGGAAAGCCTATGAAGACTGTCTCTTTTAAGTGTTTGCAGCCAGGAAGAGAAACATATGTGGTAACAAAGACACTAAAAGTCTTTGATATCAAGTGACCACAGCCGGACTAAATAGCCTAGTAATCAGAGGAACTGAGTTGGTTCAAATAACTGATGACCCAAGCCATTTTCAGGAAGGACAGATGTATGAATTATGTAGTCAGAGATCTATATTTCCCCAAATTTTGGCTTCAACTCTTCTGATCTGTCTGACTTATGTGATTTAGGTAGATTCCAACCTTACAGAGGCAGAGTAACCAGCAGAAGTAACAAACCCATCAGGAAAAAGAGACCCCCTCTTTCTGAGTAACTCTAAGAAAGTACTCTCCTAGGAAACACTTCACTGTCCCAGAATATGAGATTCTGTCAATAGGACACCTGGGGTCACATTCTGAGGCCTAGAGCCTGAGTAGTTTACCCCACAAAATATAGGCAGAGGAGGATTCTTCAGAGGAAAATCAGGGTGCTATTTCCACAAAACAGCAGGAGTGTTGAGTGCCAGGCAGGACAAAGATCATAGTTTCAAATACTTAGAATACTGCTATGTGCACTGTTGTTACTGTCTTTGTAACTAGGGAAATGGTCCTAATTCTCAGTCAGAAACTATTAGTGTGTTGTCTTAGCTGCAGATAACTCAGCAACTAGGTAATTTTCCTGCCATATACTCTGCTGTAACACTCACTTACCAGACAAACTGATGTTGCAGTTTCTAGCAACTAAGCTCAGAGTTGTCCTGCTGTCTGAAGACTGGCCAGTCTCCTGCAGGCAATTCATAAAAGGATCGCAGCAGGTGTGTGAATAGATATCCAGGGATTAGTAAGGGTCACAGTCATAGCATTTCCCTTCCCATCAACCTGGCTAACTCATACTCATCTCTGTAAATGTGACTCATAGGGTATCTGCAACAAGACTCAGTTCCTGACCCTTTTTTATGTAGGAAGAATAGACTACTATTCTTTCCCTCGGGGGTTTGTGTGGCGAGAGAGATGAGGGGGTACTGAGAGCACTTGCCCTTTTGTTCTAGAGGACTTGAAAAGGAATTGTGAGGATGATGGGACCAGATAGAGGCAGAGAGAGCAGTGAACAGAGGAACACGTGAACAAAATTATGGATGGCTTTGAAACATTGTGCTATCATTTCATAGTGGCATTAATATTCTCTGTAAGCAGTTTTTAATTTTATACTGTGTTGCATATGATAGGCTTACTGCATGTAAGAGAGTTGTCACACATATGTATGTTGGTAGTATAAGATTGATTGCTGGCTATGGGAATACTGGAGATGGAATCTCTCTACAAACTGAACAAAATAGCAGTGACAGAAGTACCAAAGAACTGGATATTAAATTCAACTGAATAAATACAAGTACCTCTTTTCCTAATATTAGTAGTAGAATTGATTTATTTGTAATGATTTTAATCACCAAAATGTATATTTGACATTTTTCTTAATGGAACCTTCTCTAAATCAGCATTATGATATGTTTTATATTCTTAAATACACTAAACATTTACAAACCTTTTTTTCTTTTCTCCAGAACCATTGATAATTTGCTGTGATTAAGCAAAAGCAATCAAAATGTGCAGCTCATTTCTCAGCTCTCTGAACTTTCTGAATTCTTGTGGCTGATGACTACAACTTGTTTCTTCCTTTGCTCTTAGGTTATCTATCAGCTGTTCCCTTCCCATCATTGTCCCTGTGTTTACATAAAATAATGTTGCATTTGAAGTTCATAATAGTGATTATGAATGTTATGGAAAAATCAAGAAATAGAAGTTCTTCCTTTTTCCAGTTTCCTACTTTAAACTGCCAAAGACTTAGAAGTCAGATTATTAAGTTTGTGATTGAATGGCATGTGTGCTCAGTCGTGTCCAATTCTTTGTGACCCTATGGACTGTAGCATGTCAGGCTCCTCTCTCCATGGAAATTTCTAGGCAAGAATACTGGAATGGGTTGCCATTTTCTCCTCCAGGGGATCTTCCCCATCCAGGGATTGAACCGGCATCTCTGGCATCTCCTGCCCTGTCGGGCGGATTCTTTACCACTGGTGCCACCTGGGAATGTTTGCTATAGTTGCTTGTAAATTAAAATTAATAGTCTCTGTGTAAGACCCACAGAGTTCTGCATAAGTAATGTTCTTGGGGGTATGGTGCATAGATTTTAAAAATAGGCTATCTTTTATTAAAATTACTATTTCTCCTGATAATTTTCCTGTAGCAGTCATTACGCAGGGTTGAGATAGACCCTCCACCCAAAATTTGCTTTGGGCATTGAGAATGATGTCATACGTTCAATAGGATCTAAAATGGTTTATTATGCAAATTAGACTTTCTGGGGAGAGCAGGAAAGCCTGCTAAAATAGGTCCAAAAATGACTCTGGAGGTCAGGAGTAACAACAAGGTTGGAATTTTATGGTAGATAGAGGGTAGACCAGGGATGAGGGTTCCCCTTCATGGGTTAGGACTTGTATGGTTTTAAATTCCCATCAGTGCCCCCCCCCCCAATAAAAAAGGACATGTGTCTCTTTATTAGCTTGCTCAGATATGGGGAAGAAGGGAAGAATGTAGGGCTTAAAAGCTGTCAGTAATCAAATATTAAAAAAAAAAAAAATGAAGTCAGACTCTACTATACCTAATAAATATTGGATTGGCCAAAAAGTTCATTTGGGTCTTTGTAAGATGGTTTCGAATAACTTGAATGAACTTTTTGGCCAACCCAATACTTAAGCAGTTGATTTAAAGAAACACTTGCCCTAGTCATCAAGCTTTGTTTGTAAATCCTATCTTGTCAGGCCCACTTCTTTAAAGATGAGTGATTCAGGCTTCAGGGATGCTTGGTGATCCTCAAATGGAGATAGTTCCTCTCCCTAACTTTCTTTATGAACAAAAACTAACCAACCAACAAAACAAATGATGGAGCAGACATGAGCCCACTTCCCGCGGAGGGTTTCTCTACCACAAAGAAACACAAAGGTCTCTTCACAAAGGCTTTGCCTGCTCAAGGGTCTCTGCACCTACACTATGTGTTGTCAGTGCTCTGTGAAAATGAGACAATGGTGGGAAATTGGAGATCTACGGGGAAGCACACAGCGGAGCAAACTGGCTGCTTCTGAATGACCATCAGCAGGATTTGCTTCCTTTTATCTCACCGTCTGTGCAACAGAGGGCTTCAAGTGCTTCAGGAAGTTCCTTTATCCTGGGCAGAAAGGGTTTGTGACTCTCAATTTCAATGCCCTTTTATACTATCACTGTCAAAGGGGATGCTGTGCAAAGAGTGAATCTGTAGCAGAAATGGTTGTCATGACAGCCTTAAAGAGCCAGCATCAACAATATTAGCAAACAATTTAGTAGGTCAAGCACATGAATAGTCTGGGCCTGTTGCCATATCCCATCCATCTGGGTGGGAAAATACTGCAGCCGGATCAGAGGACAGAGGTGGAGGGGACAATGGCATGCTTCCTAGTGTCAGTGGGACCTTTTCAGTTTGCTCAAAAAACTGATAATCACCATACCTGACACCAAGTCATTTTTCTCTAAGGACCTGTTAGGAGCTTCATAGGAAGTCCAGAGGGATTACATTTCTGGGTTCTGGTACAGTTTTCACCACAAGTTGTACCAAAGCGTTCCCTGTTGAAATGTGTACACATCTCACTTGAGATGTGTAATATCAGCCCATTTTAATTCTGAAAGTCCATTCTAATCTCCCTTTTTGATAGCAGCTTGTCTATGTAGAATGATTCTTGATCACAGTTTTTATTATTGTTCTAGTGGGATAATAGTTATAAAATGTTTTATACCATAAAAGTTGGATTCTGTTTTCTAGCTTCTGCATCTCTTTCAAAGTTAGACCAGTTTTTCGTTGGGGGTGGTGGGAGATAAAAAGTACATTCTTGCTTTTGCTTGCCAGCATAGGGCTTTGAAAAACAGCATAAACTATATAGCATGTTTATATTACTGTTCTCTGCATGTTTCCAGGTGTGTGTGTGTATGTATATCATTTTCTCTCCTTCAGATATTGCTGTCCTGTAACTCTTGGATGATGAATGAATTGGATTGCTGGAAACATTGCATCAAGTTTGTGGGTAGACTATAAACTTAAAGAGAGCTCAAGATCATTCTGTTTTGTCACCAGGCCTCAGGGCTTACTATACTACTCAGTTTAACATAGCACTCAGGAAATATTTGTTAAAAGAATAAATAAGCAAGTGTTATAGAAGTGCTTTTCCTTGCAATCATATACCAGAATTCTATGTATTGATTGTTATTCTTTTGCTTTTTAACCTTTTATTTTACCCCTATTTTATTTTATTTTTGTACTTACAAATTACAGGCAATGTAGATGTGTCTGAGGAGACATGACAGGCTCTTATTTCTTCATCTGATAATCTTATCTCCATTCGTGTTCTCCGAGTGCATGCTTATGTCACAAAACATTGATCAGTATTCACAGCTGCTTTGTACAGTCATTTGGCAATGTCAGTTTAGTGTTCCTCTGTTTTCGTAGGAATGACTATGGACAGCGGTACTTTCTTCTCATTTATCTTAATCTGTAATGTGCCCTGGCACAAACAGTTGCAAGTTATTTTGCACAGGATAACCATCATTTCAGTTCAGTCACTCAGTCATGTCCAACTCTTTGTGACCCCATGGACTGCAGCATGCCAGGCTTCCCTGTCCATCATCAACTCCTGGAGCCTACTCAAACTCATGTCCATAGAGTCAGTGATGTCATCCAGCCATCTCATCCTCTGTCATCCCCTTCTCCATCTGCCTTTGATCTTTCCCCGCATCAGAGTTTTTTCCAGTGAATCAATTCTTTGCATCAGGTGGCCAAAGTATTGGAGCTGTAGCTTCAGAATCAGTCCTTCCAAAGAATATTCAGGACTGATTTCCTTTAGGAATGACTTGGTTGGATCTCCTTGTAGTGCAGGGGACTCTCAAGAGTCCTCTCCAACATCACAGTTCAAAAGCATCTCTTCTTCGAGCGCTTGTCTCATGCATCCAACCTGGGCCGGTAATCTGTTTCACCCTTGATAGTATACATGTTTCGATGCTGTTCTCTTGAAACATCCCGCCCTCGCCTTCTTCGGTGCTCAGTTTTCTTTATAGTCCAACTCCCTGTGAGATGTCATAGCATCCATATGTGACTACTGGAAAAATCATAGCTTTGTCTAGATGGACCTTTGTCAGCAAAGTAATGTCTCTGCTTTTTAATGTGCTGTCCAGGTTGGTCATAACTTTTCTTCCAAGGGGTAAGTGTCTTTTAATTTCATGGCTTCAGCCACCACCTGCAGTGATTTTGGAGCCCAAGAAAATAGTCTGTTACTGTTTCCATCATTCCCATCTATTTGCTATGAAGTGATGGAACCAGATGCCATGATCTTAGTTTTCTGAATGTTGAGCTTTAAGCCAACCTTTTCACTCTGTTCTTTCACTTTCATCAAGAGGCTTTCAGTTCTTCTTCGCTTTCTGCCATAAGGGTAGTGTCATTTCCATATCTGAGGTTATTGGTATTTTACCTAGCAATCTTAATTTGAGCTTGTGCTTCATCCAGTCTGGCATTTTGCATGATGTATTCTGCATATAAGTTAAATAAGCAAGGTGACAATATACAGCCTTGACGTATTCCTTTCCTGATTTGGAACCAGTCTTGATGTGCATACAGATTTATCAGGAGGCAGCTAAGGTGATCTGGTATTCCCACCTTTAAGAATTTCCCACAGTTTGTTCTGATCCACACAGTAAAAGGCTTTGGTGTAGTCAATAAAGCAGAAGTAGATGCATTTCTGGAACTCTCTTGTTTTTTCAATGATCCAGCGAATGTTGGCAACTTGATCTCTGGTTCCTCTGCCTTTTCTAAATCTGACTTGAATATATGGAAGTTCATAGTTCACATACTGTTGAAGCCTCACTTGGAGAATTTTGAGCATTACTTTGCTAGCATGTGAGATGAGTACAATTTTGTGGTAGTTTTAACATTCTTTGACATTGCCTTTCTTTGGGATTGGAATGAAAACTGCCCTTTTCCAACCCTGTGGCCACTGCTGAGTTTTCCAAATTTGCTGGCATATTGAGTAGTATTTTGGGTACCTACCAACCTGCTGAGTTCATCTTTCAGTGTTATATCTTTTTGCCTTTTCAAACTGTTCTTGGGGTTCTCAAGGCAGGAATACTGAAGTGCTTTACCATTCCCTTCTCCAGTGGACCACATTTTGTCAGAACTCTCCCCATGACCCATCTGTCTTGGGTGGCCCTACATGGCATGGCTCATGAGTTCATTGAGTTAGACAAGGCTGTGGTCCATGTGATCAGTTTGGTTATTTTTCTGTGATTGTGGTTGTCATTCTGTCTGTCCTATGATGGGTAATGATAAGAGGCTCATGGAAGTTTCCTAATGGGAGACACTGATTTTGGAGAAACTGGGTTTTGTTTCTCAGAGAAACTGGCCCTGATGGTCAAGGCCATGCTCAGTAAATCTTTAATCCAATTTTCTGTGGATGGGTGGGGCTGTGTTCCCTCCCTGTTGTTTGACCTGGGACCAAACTATGGTGGAGATAATGAAGATAATGGCAACCTCCGTCAAAAAGTCCCATGCATTCACTGCTGCGCTCAGTTCCCTTGATCCTTCAGCAGGCCACCGCTATCGCATGCCTCCACGCTAGACTCCTGGACACACACAGACAAGTCTGGGTCAGTCTCTTGTGGGGTCACAGCTCCTTTCTCCTAGGTCCTGGTGCACACAGGATTTTGTTTGTGCCCACTGAGAGTTTGTTTCTCCAGTCCTGTGTAAGTTCTGTAATCAAATCCTACTGGCTTCTGAAGTCAAATTCCTTGGGGGTTCTCAGTCTCTTTTCCAGATCCCCAGATTGGGAAATCTGTTGTGGGTCCTAGAACTTTCTTAACAGTGTGAGAACTTATTTGGTGTAATTGTTCTGCAGTTTGTGGGTCTTCTGCTCTGTGGCTCTATGGTGAGGTTAATGGCAATCTCCTCCACGAGGGCTTATGCCACACGCTGTGTGACCCAGGTCTGCTGCATCCAGTCCCCCAGCCCCTGCGGCAGGCCACTGCTGACCTGTACCTCCACAGGAGATACTCAAACACTCAAAGGCAGGTATGGTTCAGTCTCTGTGAGGACTCTGGGTCTTGGTGCACACAAGATTCTTTTTGAGCCCTCCAAGCATCTCTGGCAGGTTTGGGGTTTGATTCTAAATGTGAGTTTGCCCCTCCCACCATCTTGCTGGGGCTTCTCCTTTGCCCTTGGATGTGCAGGATCTTTTTTGGGTGGGATCCAACATTCTCCTGTCAATGGTTCTTCAGCAATGTGTTGTAATTTTGGAGTTCTTGCAGGAGAAGATCAGAATAGCCATACTTTTGCCTTTTAAAGCTAGAAGTCTAATGTTTAACTACACAATGATTAATCTTCTTGCTTATTTAGTTTCTGATTGTCTACTAGCTTAGAGATTTCACATTAATTGATGTCTAATTTGCCTTAAATTGAGAGTGCTATTTGATCTTAGTTTCCTTTCTCACTAACACAGATTTCCTGCTCATCCTATCTCTACACACAAGCCTTGTGGGCCACCCAAGGCCATTTTTTTATTTTTCTGGATAACTGAGAATGAACGCAAACAGAAAAATTTCCCCTTTTTCTTCCTGGAAAAAAATCTGAGGCAGATGTTCAATACACAGTACCACTGACGGGAAGTATGCAATGTGTGTATGGGAATTATTATGTTAGCTATAACAAAATAGGAAGTGGTCAGTAGTGTGGTTAAGAAAAAACAAAAACAAAACACCAAACTGTATGCCCTGACTGTGTGTGTTAGTCACTCAGTAATGTCCAAATCTTTACAACCCCAATGGACTGTAGTCTACCAAACTCCTCTGTCCATGGAATTCTCCAGGCAAGAATACTGAAGTGGGTTGCCATTCCCTTCTCCAGGGGATCTTCCCGACCCAGGGATTGAACCTGGGTCTTCTGAACTGCATGCAGATTCTTTACCATCTGAACCACCAGGGAAGCCCAAAGGTTATCAAGTTTTTTCTTTGTAAAAACTGTATCAACAAAGTAAAATTGCATTTTTGAGCCATATTTGAATTATAGGCTACCTTTTCATTAACTGATCTCAAGACCCCTTGTTGACTTCTTTAGCCCTTGCAGTACCTTTTGTTTGACATTGGCATTGAGAAAGATGCATGGATGGACTCTCTACCTTTATAGTCATTTTACTTCAAAGTTAGAGACTCGGTTATCTTTGTTAACTGTGAACTTGAACTATTGTTTCCACATAGCTGTGAAGCCCATGGCTTTTGATTCCTCTGCAGTCTACTTACTGCTTCATTATCACATACCAACTATCCCAACATCCCTCTTCACTCATGGAAGACTTTGACACCAAATTCATATGTTTACTCCCTGCCCTAGAGACCTGTTGACTTTGCATGTCTTCAACAAACATGTTGGGAAACTGGCTTTTTAAAACATATTCTGGTCTCTCAGGCCCCTGACTTCTTCATCTTTAGGCATCATTACTTCCATGCATTTTATCCATGCATTCCCATGGTGATACTCTGAGCTTTCTCATTATTTGGAAATAGTACCCCTTTAAAGTACTAAATTCAAAGAGTCTACTGTCTGACACAGTTCCCTAACTTTCAGGTAGTCTGAATAAGGTACTGCTGATCCTCCTCATTTAGCTAGTCAGTCCTTTGGTCCGTCTACTTTTTCTCTAACAGCCTCCTCTCCTCACCCCTACTTTATTTCTTCTTCACATTGAACTTCAAGTTACCATTACCTTCATGACTCTCTTAGAAATATTTTCAACTCTATACCTGCTCTCCTGTTAACTTGCACAGGAAAGACATCTTGATTGATCTAATAATCTTGTCTTTACATTTGAAGGGCTTAACGTAGCTGAAGAATTTATAAAATGGTATAGTTTTGTTCACCATAAATTTATGTCTTCAGCTTCCACTGTGCACTTAAAACTGCTTTTCAGTCCTTCCATTTTTTTAACCATCTCTCTCTTATATGTAAATATCTCTCAGAAGACCTAATTTACTGATTTTTCTCTCCCCCCATAGCCTCACCTCTGCTTCCTGCTGATTCCTTTTTGAACATGCTCTTGTTACTATGCAAATAAATAAAGCAGAGAGGAAAAAGCAAACACAAAACCAAAACAGAACTCTGTATCACAGTCTCTTTAGATAATATAGTTCCTTCTTTCATTCACAAAGTTCCTTCTTTCATTCACCACTGTACTTTTTTCTACTTCTGTGTCATCCGATCTTCTCTCAGCACTTTATTCTTACTACAGTTGCCAAGGTTATCATTGTTGATAAATATCAAAAATTTTGAATCCATATCTTCCTGAACCTTTTAGCCACATTTGACACTTGACTCTTTGTTCTTAAAGAATATTTATTTTGCTTTGTTGACACCAACTCTCTTGGGGTTTCTCTTACTATCGTGGCTGCTAACCCACTATGCTAGCTTTAGTATTACACTCTATATGGCCTTATTTCTCTACAACTGTATTGAATCTGTATTTTACACATTTGCTCTATACTTTCTATGGCACTGTGAGCTAGACATCTCTATTTGGAGGTCCGTGAGTCACTGAAATCTGAATATTCCCCAAACTGAACTCATTACCTCTCTTCTACTTAAATCTGTTCTTGTCCTACTTTCCCCTTTCCCTGTGAATGGCACATCTTTCATCCAGTTTCCCAATCTATAAACTTGAGCTTCGTGTTTCCCTCCACATTCTTCACACAGAGAAGAATCCCACCAATTTTATACTCAGCATTCATGATTAAATTGATTCACAGTTTTGTAAAAAAGTTTACCAAAGAGACAGGGGGCAATAAAAGTATATTATGGGAACATCTAATTTATATTTTAGTTCAAAGGGAACTGACATTAAGTTGAGAGAGTGTCTGACAGTCATCCTGTTGTGGACAGTGAATGGTGATGGGGTGAAGAGGCTCTTAGGGGAGCAGGAACATAAAAAGCAAAAATCTTGGAGTCTAGTAGGGGTAAGGCACAATTAAAAAAAAAAACACAGAAAAATAAGTACATATAAATGATCAGGGTAAAGGAGAGAGTGGAAGAAGAAATGAAGCTGATATGGAAAGTCAAGGCTAGTTTGTAGGGAGCTTCGTATCTTCTATCAAGAATTTTGAACTTTAATAACAAAGGAAAGTTGAGTTCTAAGCAGGAGGGCAACATGACCTGGTAATATTTAATTTAGTAACAATAGGGACTTGTTGGTTTCATAGCATGATTTTCATACATACATGCACACACATATATATGAATTGTTCAGTTGCTAAGTCGTGTCCGACTCTGTGACCCCATGAACTGCAGCATTTCAGGATTCCCTACCTTTCACTATCTCCTGGAGTTTGCTCAGATTCACATCCATTGAGTTGGTGATGCTATTCAACCATCTCATTCTCTGTTGCCCCCTTCTCCACCTGCCCTCAATCTTTCCCAGCATCAGGGGCTTTTCCAATGAGCTGCCTCTTCATATCAGGTAGCCAAAGTATTGGAGTTTCAGCATCTGTTCTTCCAATGAATATTCAGGGTTGATTTCTTTTGTATTGACTGGTTTGATCTCCTTGTGGTCCATATGTATCTGTATATATATTATACATGTATTTATATAGAGATACTCTTCCTATATATTCTGCTAACTTGTCCTAAATAGCTTGTTTGCCTCACCAAAGAAAAGACCCTTGATGGAAAACATGCTTCTAATAACCCAAGAAGTTCTTTCTGAAAAAGATAATTTTGATTTATGCTATAAGACACATTCTGAGAGTTATTACCTATGCCTATATTTTTCACATAGATTTGGTAGATTTCTTTCCACAGGACCAATTTTTTTTTTTTTTTTTCCAACTCATACAATGTGGTGTGAGTAGGTGGCTATTTTAAGGTCTGTTCACCACTAATTGAGAGATGATAAGAAAAATACTGTTCGTGGTTTGGGGATTTTATTCTGATTTGACAAATAATGAGTAGTTTTCTTTGACAGCACTTTTTAAGATGCAGCTGGATCAAAAATCAACCACAAAGGGAGCTCGATTTTATTTATCATTAATTTTGACATGTTTCCACAGATGTTTTCTGGAAATCATTGTAACCTGCTTAATTTGTCTCTGTATAATAGGAAGCAGATAGCCTCAATTAACGTACTGATTAGCAAGTTTTTAAATGAGTTTCAGTAGTTTTACTCATTATTGTGATATAGTACACTGAAACCTTAAAGTTGGGATTTAAGCATTATTAGAACATAAAACCTGAACCATTGCAGAATTGCTTTTCTATGGCATATTTGCTGTTTACTAGTTACTTCTCTCCGTGCGTATGTGTAAGCAGGGAAGACATTGAAACTACATGGAAATGAATCCATAGACTTGTGAAGTTTGCAGACTTGCTGATGAGTCCATGCAAGCCATGGATAAATGGGGAACCAGTTGTGGCAACCCATTGGTGACAACAGAATTATAATTCATGTTAAAGATGTGGCTGATACCAAGAACCAAAGCAGACTCTAACCTCACTTCATGATGACTATATGGATATTTTATACAAAGAGTTCTTTTGCGTACTCTTTACTATGAGGAAGAGATAAAATACTTCACCCTTGGAACCTGGATTAACTCCTTTAGGAGGCAGTTTAAGTATAGCAGTAGGGTTTTTGGAAATATATTAACAAGTTTCTTTTGTCCTGAACAGGGAGCAGTAAAAATACCCACTGTCTATACATTACCAAGAAAAAAGTATATTCTCTGGCTTGGTATCTGAGTCTTCTAAACAAGAGGATTTAAGACCTGTGGGATCTTCTAAATATCATAGGTACTTTGATAGTAATGGCCTTCTTTTTGTTGGAACAGGAATATAGAAACCATGGTCAAAGCATCAGACTTTCTCCTATGAAAGTTTACAGCCAATTTTTCTTCTGTTTCTATTAGGGGCATTTACTGTTATAGCTGTAATGTGCCAGATGAAGCAAAGACCAGAGTATCTTGCAACTGACTGTTAGAGAACTTCTCTTCCACAGAAAGGTGCTTCCTTGTTGCCGATTTTATGGTGACATAAAGTTTCATGACATTTATGGAAGTGTGTGTCATGAAGCAGATGGCTTGTTAGCCTGTTTTAGTAATCTCATTCATATCCATACAATATTAAGACTTTCCCAAGTTCATGAATTATAAAAGAACACTAGATGCTATGTAGTCCAAAGAGTCCTTTAATTATTAAAATTAGATATGCCAAAGGATTCAAACCTGAGTGGAAATTAAAGATGAGCTTTGAATCAAGATAAGGATCCTGAATTTGATTCATGCAAAATTACTTCTCTTCAGGAGGTACTGAATTTCTACTAGTATTACAAGTACTAATTCAACTTTATCTCTTATTACTTCCTGACTGAAAACCTTTGTGAAAGCTAAACTTGTATTACAAGGACTGTTCATTCCCTAGGAGCTTGAAATGCACTCTATTAATTTAGTGCTTTTGCACATGCTGCCTTTATGTCTGAAATTTTTTTCCTTAGCTTTCTCACACGCAAGTTTGAAAAATCTACCTAAATGTCAGGCCCATTTCAAACAAAATTTCCTCTAAGAATGTTTCCATGGGGACTTCCTTGACAGTCTAGTGGCTCTGTGTTTCTACCTCAGGGGACATGGGTTCCACTAATGGTTGGGGAACTAAGATCCCACATGCTGCAGGATGTGACCAAAAAATGAATGAATAAAGAATGCTTCCATGATCCCTGAAGTCATGTGTGATTCCTCTCTCCTCTGAATCCCATTATATTATATTATTATTATAATATTATATAATATTATTATATTATATTATATTCCTCCATATTATTTTATATCTTGTCCAATATTATTTTCATGCATTATTTGTCCTGTGTCATCCATTAGACAACCCTTCTAAATCTGATGACTAAAGGAACATCTTAGAAGTAGTAGGTGCTTAATGGATATTTATTGAATTTTATTTTTTAAATATTCTCATAAAATATTATAAAATATTCTTTTAATAGATATTGTTTTTCTTCTTTAAGTGTGAAAATCATGTGATCTTTTAACCTTGACTCTCTGGAAATTCTGAGCTGACTTCTGTTCATTTACAATACCTTCTCTTAGGCTTTACTGATAAAATTTTTCTCTTCATTCTCCATTAGCACCTAGCTCTATCTTTGTACTGTTATTTCTGTGGTTATAGATTTTATTACAACTTCTAGCTATATCAGATTCTCAGTCATTCACTTATGAGACATTTATTGTCTTTTACATAGTAGACATTTAGGCTAGACACTGAAGATATGAAAATTAATAAGACAGCTTATGTAGTTCACAGCCTAATAAAAGTGTAGTTGAAGTACTGAAGCAATTACAATAAAGTAAATAAAAACAAAAGCGTAGCTTTCAGTTCTTTATTCTTTCCCAATGGTGGTAAGAGAAAATCATATTTGCCTTAGGAAAACTAATATTTTTTCTTGCTTGTTCTTAAGATTCTGTGCAACACTAGAAAGCTCCTTTCCCCTCTTCCTCAATCATCTTTTTCTGAAGCAAATATTAATAATTATAAGCTTCTCTTCATCCAGAGAGGATGCCAAAGAAAATGCAGATCACTGAAAGCCTATTAATCTCTTTGGTATTGTTAAATGATTTATTTCCTTTGGTAGAAGTGAATAAACTATTTAAATCTATTTCCAGGGTAATCTTGGAATTAGTAATATAACAATAATCAGATTGCCAGAAAATGTTGCTTTATTGTCAACCTCAAAAGACAAGTCAATTAGATTTAAAAATGAGCACCCCAATCTTGAATTTTTCTTCCTTGAAGCATATCTACAGTAGACTCACAGGGTAATGTTTACAGGTACATAATCAGAAGATGTAATTTTTCATTGTCTCTTATTACAAACACTTGTTTTTCAAATTTTGTTAAACTATTTCTCAAATAGCTTAATGTATAGTTTTATATTCCCGATTAGTGTTGTGGAAAGAACATTAACTTAACAAATGAGACATCTGAGTTCAAATTCTAACACAGGGTACACAGGGTGTCACCAAATTGTTGTTGGCATGGGACCTCTCTCAACCCTTATCTACAAAATGCAAAGATTGGACTTGTATAGTCTCTAAGATCTTTTTCAGCTCCCCAATTGTATATTATTGCAGGTTTGATTTAAGAGATCCTGTGAACAAAATTAATTAAAATAAAGATTATTTTATTTAGATAATTTATTTTGCATCCTTTTCCCCATTTCAGTTAAAATGGAATCTTAACTTCATTAATTTGCTACATTAAAAAAAAGTATTCTGAGTATAAATTCATAAGTGTTCTGTTTCTATAAACATTAGGACTCTAAAAAAGAAAAAAGCTATGTTTGATCTCTGCATCTTGGCAGATAGTAATTGGACTGATTACTTTGAAAATTCACTGTTGGCCAATTAGCAAGAGCCAGTGCATTTAAAATATGCATTCTGGGTGACTAATCTTATGTAAAATTATGTACAAAAAGTCACATAATTATAATCAGATCCCCATTTGTTTGTAAAAAGGTGATTTTTTTCCTATTAAAAGCAATAAAGATGAAGTATAGGTTTTTTTTCTTCTAACTTAAGCCTTTACTAAAACCAGTATCTAATGATATAGGAGGAATATATGTAGTTTAAAAGCAAACAGACAATAAAAGCAGTGTTGTACATACCTATAAAGTACTTAACGGTCCATCGTGAGTCCTTCTCCTGTCCATCATGATCAAACCTCCCTCTCTACATGTCAGAATTGAGGCTAACTCCTAGATAGTCTTTCTTAATTAGAAGTTTTGAAGATTATTGTGGTATATTTATGGATTTTTTTTTTTTAAAGTTCTCTCTGAAATGTGCCTGGGATAAGCACATTGTTCTTTACTATAAAATCCAAAGGTTGTGCAGTTCCCTTCACATCCTGACCTCTCTGTGTCAAACCAATTACCAGCCAATTTTCAATAATGAGCAATCATACAATCATAAGATTGGAAGAGACCTTGAGAAGGCATATGGTTCGCCCTCACATCCCAGTTTGGGCTGCACAGAAATCATTTTGGAAAGTGATTCTCTACCTTTTTCTTTCACATTTAAAAGTGAAGGATCCATAGTTTCTGAGCTCTAGTTAACCACTATAGTAACTGGCTTGATGGTACACCTTTTATTGCCTTTCTTTTCTTCCCTATCTCATTCCTCACTCCTCCAAAGACGTTTCCTGGGATCAGCTCCCAAATGAGCTACTTGTATTCAAATCCTAATCTCAGAGTCCACTTTAAGGGAACTCAATTAAGACACTCTAATTATAGGCCTTAATAAAAAAGAAGCCATCAATTACATAAAGCATTAGATTGATTACATAAATGTTAACTTAAACTGTATCTTCTGATGTGTATATTGTTACTAAAAACCAGATGCCAAAATGTCCTCCAACCAAAATAGCCTTTTTGTATTAGTTATTATGCTGTTTCTAAATCCTGGTTTGCTTAGCTTTAACTTTCATCATGATAATAGAGGTATCCAAATCAAGAATTATACATTTTGATCCACAATGTGGCCATTTCATTCAGGAATAGCTAGAAACAAATCCTTATAATACTGAGGGGATGTAGAAATGCTTTTTAGAGAATACTTCAGCATATCTGTCAAAACGAGTTGGGAGTCTCATCCTATTCTTATATTTCACAGATGTAGATAAATATGGGTTGGAAACAGTCATCTTGGCTAAATCTGTTAAAGCTGTATTTTAAGTAATGTGTATAGAGGTCTAAAAATCAGATTTTAGCTTAGTTGATTAGAGTTAATATAGATCAAGCACTGGTGATAGCTCAAAATGTCAGTTAGAACAATTAGAATATGTAGCATGGCTGGGGGCCACACAAACTAGAATTTTACTCTCTGTTCATCTTGTACTTCAAGAGTTATAAAAAAATGTTAAAGGCTACATGGAGGCAATCCAGTAGGTCATCATACATTGTATTCTGTCCCCAACTCCTGAGAATAGGAGGGTGAATCTTAGGGACAAGCATATAAAAACACTACATCTATAAATTTCCCCTTCAATCTCTTTTTCTTGTTCATCATTTATGGAGATAATAGATGGGTAAACAAGTTTAAGTTTCCTCATTTTTATTCCTCCTTTTGAATGGTATGATATACTAAGGTATACCACTAGTTTGAGTGGTAGCCTTTAACTTTGACAGCTCAATTCTCACTGGGGTAAAGACAAAGCAAGCTTTGAAGGCTACTCTCTGTAATCCATTTGTAGGCATAGAGACTCGCTCAGTCACGTCCAACTCTGTGACCCATGGACTGCAGCCCATCAGGCTTCTCTGTGCATGGGATTTTCCAGGCAAGAATACTAGATGGGTTGCCCTGTCCTCCTCCAGGGATCTTCCTGGCCTGGGGATCAAACCCACATTTGCATCCACAGGCAGATTCCTTACCAGTGAGCCACCTGGGAAGCCCTTGTCGGCAGGAAATCAGGAAGCTTATGGTATCTAGAGGCTTATGATGTCCTGTACCTGCCACTCCCCTTCTTGATCTTCATATCTTAAACCTACTGTATAATGCAGCCTTCCTTTCATATCCTCACTGTGAACACCAGTCACTTGGACTTAGTTTTCTGAGTATGTTCTTCTCCAACAGGAAAAACTATCTGTTCTTTATTCAATTGATCTGATTACAGTAGATATTTTATCCATCTCCTCACCACCCCGTTGGTGAAGGGGTAATTCTCATCCTGAGGCTATGGAGATGGCCAAATGTACAATATCCAATCCTGGAAAGGAAACTTCAACAGAAGTGTACTGATTACACATACTCACAGCTTGGGGGAGGAAGACACTGAATGCAGTCAAGGTCCACCTAGGTTATACTTGGGAGTAGGGTGAACAAGCAGAGGGTTGGGGGACAGGCTTTGTTGTAGCAAGAGGGTGTGGTAACCCTGGTTCTTGTGAGGGGATACTATTGATTTGTTTGAATCATTTCAAGAACTGGCAGATAAGTGAAACCCATTAGCCTGAGCACTAGGAGAAGTAGAGCTGGCATGGCTGAGAGGGAAACTAGCCTGGTGAGATCCTTTCTTCCCTCGTCCAGGAGGGCATATCTGGTGAGAGTAGGGGAACTCACAGTTAGATCTTCAGGGCCCTGTGAGTTTTAAAGATGTCGACAGCACAGGACATAATTGGTCTTGTAATAAATTAACTTTATTTGGTGTTTTGGGACTAGTTTGGTGTTGTCCCTAATATCCTGGTCATAGTCTGGTCTCTGAGTAGGATTACCCTTGTTATACGAAGAACTGTCTGTTCCAAGTTTAGTCCAGACCAGTAGACTTGAAATATTAGTTTAGTCTACTTGATGTTGATGATGATTACCATCAGTTTGGACTAGAATTGGATTCACCACATTTCTTGTAACATTGTGGGTTTCATAAATCATGTACAGGTGGGTTGAGCCATCAAATCCAACTTTCTCCAACCTTACCCCTGTGCTTATCTCTCCTTCTGAACTCTCACCACACATTGTAACTGTTTTGAAATCTCCTATGCCAGGTATAAGGGCTTCCCTGGTGGCTCAGCAGTAAAGAAGTCAGCTTCAATGCAGGAAACATGGGTTCAGTCCCTAGGTTGGGAAGATCCCCTGGAGAAAGAAATGGCAACCCACTACAGTACCAATGGCTGGGAGATCCCATGGACAGGTGAGATATAGTCCACGGGGTCTCAACAGAGTCAGACATGACTTAGCGGCTAAACAATAACAACGCCAGGTATATCAATGATCCCTAAGAATAATGTTCAAATCACATGCTTTACACTAGTTCTGTTCAATTTTCAGTAAAAATGAAAATGTTAATGGTGATAGAATACACTATGGGGTGTGTGTGTGTGTGTGTGTGTGTGTGTGTGTGTGTGTGTGTACTAAATCACTGCAGTCGGGTACGGCTCTCTGCAACTTCATGGACTATAGCCTGCCAGGCCCCACTGTCCATGGGGATTCTCCAGGCAAGAATTACTATGCATTCATTATTATGTACCAGGTGCTTTGCTGAGTTCTTTGTATACATGTTCTCAATTAGTTCTCACAGTCATTATTTAAGAAGTAAGGAAAGTTAGGCTTAGATGTCTTAGGTAACTATTCCATCATCAGACAATTAATGGCAAAGTCAAAATTTAAATATGAATCTATCTTGGACTCCAAGGATTTGATGCACATCTTAAAAATCTCATAAAAAGTTAAGCAATGTAATTAAGCATCTCTGAAGTTCCAAATGAAGACTATGAGTTCCTGGAGTTTTGGAAAACCTTGACACTTATCTAGAGACCTCTGGGCCTGACCAGGACAAGTCCCCAGCACAATGGTCTCGGATGTCTAGCCAGCATTAGACCTGTGTTGCCAGCCATTAGCTCATCAGATAATACCCACAGTGCAAGGCAAAATGCAGAGATCCTTGGGGAGACAGATTTTAGTATGGGAAAGAGGCTTTTAATTCAAGAGTAACATCTTTGTGTGAGCAGGGCAGCAGACCTTAAAGTGAACCTATTAGACTTATACATTATGGGGAATAATGCCATGGGTTAGAGAGTAGAAGGGGATACTCTTATAGTAGCAATGAAATCTTCTAAGTCTTTTGGGAGACTATACCAATGATTTATAGGGTTCAAAGATAGTATCTTCCTCCCTCCCTGCTTAGTTTTGTGGCTAGTGCATTTAAAACCAGTTTAATACTCCTAATAATTGCAATTTGTATCTCACCTTCTTGCTATATGACAATTCCAAGGGAAGAAAAGAAGACAGACTGCCACTCTGAAGGATTTATAGCTTTGGCATCCCCATCTGGGAGGGACCCTTGTACCCCATAGGAACAAAGTAATGGAAATTTTCCATGCTCAGGGTTGATTTGAGTTTGCCTATCTGGTCAGTGCCAACTTATTCTGTGGGAAGCATGTGTGAATCCCAAGATATTTCAGTTTTGTTAATCTGATCAGTGCCAGTCCATTTCTGGCTTTCCTGTCCACCTGCTGACTCCCTGGTGTTGGCTTCCTGCTGCTCCATCCATCTGTTAAGAATTTATTTACAAAATACACTAAAATGCAAACTGCACCAGAGTGGGACTTAGCACCCCCCTGCTCAGGAAATGGCATTACGCCAGAGTACAATTTCCAATTGTTACTAAGCTTGAGTACAAGAAATTGGAAGATGCAAGGGACTCTGACTTCCTCATGAAATCCCTCAGGCAACATGGCAATGAAAATAATCTTTATTTCCATCCAGGGTAGGCAATGCTTATAGAGAAGTAGAGTCTAACTTTAGTGCGGTTTGTAGAGATAACATTGGATTGGTAAACAGGAATCTGTGCTTATGAGCCTAGGTCTCTCATTACCTGTTTATGTAACTTTAGTTAGAGCTTTACTTTTGAAAAAAATTGCATGTTAATATCTGAAGTTCACTCCAGTACACAGTCAGGGTTTTTCTTACTTTTATGTAGATACATAAATGCATGCACATGAAACATATAGTTGTAACATATATGGAAGCAAATTAAAACAACTGGAGATGTTGACTGTCATACACACTGAGGGTAGGATATTTTTATGAGATACAGGTTGTCTTGGAGGTGGGGGGGGGGGAGACTCTTAGATTGATGAGTAGGAAGTCTTCCAAAAGGACAAAAACTAAAAGTGAAACAAATCCAAATAGCTAAAAAAATATCAAGAGAAAGAGAAACATTTCTTTGGAAGCGTGAAGAAAGTAACCGAGAAAAAAGAATCTACAGTTTTTCTATTTCTCCTGGTTTAAGGTTATGGATGAAAGCAAGAGATGGGATATTATTCATCACTGAGCATAGAATAGGTGATTGGATTAATACCTCAACATACAAATGTTTGTATGAAACAAAGATTTAGAGGAAATGTTTCTGTTATAGTTCTAGTCAGTGAGAGAACCATGGTAGGAGGGTCTTAGCAGAGCCAAGCAAGGAAGGTGGATTAAAAAACGCCCCCATTATTTTAGCCATCACAAATAATATTAACAAAATTGAGGCTCAGTAATATATAGAATTTTCACTTTCTATGTGCCTTACACTGGCTTAATGATCATCACAAATAATTTTCTATTAAATGTCTTTACTGATCATTGATGTAAAACTTAGCAATTAGTTGGGCAAGATTATATCTATATGTCAGATATTTCCAAGAGGACTCAGAAATGGTAAGGATGTGGATACCAATTAAGGTAATATTGTGCAAACTCT
Source organism: Capreolus pygargus (assembly GCA_012922965.1). Taxonomy (NCBI): domain Eukaryota; kingdom Metazoa; phylum Chordata; class Mammalia; order Artiodactyla; family Cervidae; genus Capreolus; species Capreolus pygargus. Next base: position 33,573 of record SNSB01004300.1, read on the forward strand.
TAATCAGTATTTCCTAGATATGATAAATAATATTAATGTATTTTGGATTTTTATTAATTTATTCAGCAACCATTGTGCTCTGATCCTTATGGAGCATATAGTCTAGAAGTAGAAGAAGACATTAACTAATTTTAAAGTATAAATTTAATATAATTTTTAAATAGCTTTTGACTTTTAGTTTTAGGCTTCCAGAAAAATTGTGCGTCAGGTAGAGTTCTTATGTATTAGAGTTCCTCCTCACACCAGCATTTTCCCTATTAACATTTGGCATTAGTGTAGTTCATTTGTTACAATAAAGAAATAGTACTGATACATTGTTATTAACTAAAAGTCATCATTTAGAGTTTACTCTTTGTACAATTTCAGTAGTTTTTGACAAATTTATGTCATGTTTCCAAGACTATAGTATCATATGTAATCATTTCAGTTATAAAAATACCCTGTGCTTCACTTATTTACTGCTTCCTCCCCATCCTCAAACCCCTGACAACCACCAATATTATTTTCTCTGTAATTTTTGCTTTCTCAGAATGTCTTATAGTTAGAATTATACAGTATGTAGATTGTTCCAAAGGGGTTTTTCACTTAGCAATATGTTTTTAAGCCCCTCTGTGCCATTTTGTGATTTGATAGTGCAATTTTTTACCACTTAGTATTCCATTATATTCATAATTATTCATCTATTGAAGGACATCTTGGTTACTTTCAACCTTTGGAAATTATGACTAAAGCCAATATAAATGTTCATGTGCAGATTTTCATGTGGTCATAAATTTTCAATTTATTTTGATATATACCTAGAGACACTATTGCTAGATCATACACTAAGCATATGTTTAGCTTTATAAGAAACATATAAACTGTCTTCCAAAGAGGTTGTGTTATTCTGTATTCTCACCAGCAATGGAACAGAATTTCTGTTGCTCCACACACTTGCTAGCATTTGTTATTGTCAGGGCTCTCAATTTTGGCCATTATAATGGATATGTAGTACTAACTGCTTATATTAATCTGCAATTCTTAATGACTTTTGAGGTTGAACATCTTTTCACATCCTTATTTGTCATCTGTTACCTTCTTTAGTAAGATATATGTTCATATCTTTTGTCCATTTTTTATTGAATTATTTTCTCTGTTGAGTTTTAAGGATACTTTGTATAGTGTGGATACAAGTCTTTTATCAGATATGTGCTTGCAAAGTGAGTTTCTTATAGGCAACTTATAGTTGGGTCATGCTTTGTTAAAGAAAAGTAAATGATTAGATTTAATCACTCAGAATCTCTGCCTATGTTTTGTATATTTCAACCATTCACATTTAAGTTCATTATTTTATGAGTAACAACTTTTTGATTTGTAATCCTTTTATTTATTTATTTTTTTTCTGCCTTCTCTAGTTTGAACTGAAGGGCACTTTATGATTCCATTGTCTCTCCTCTGTTAATATACCTATTACACTTCTTTAAAATATATTTTAATGTTTTTCTTCAAATTTGGCATATACATTTACTACTAATCTAAGTATACTTTAACAGTATACTGCTTCATGGGTAGTACAGGTACCTTATATTTATTTAATTATGACTGTAAGTGGTAAGTTACAACATATTTTATACTTGGGCTCTAAAATTAGCATTGCATAGAATCCCTCATACATGTTTATATTATGGCAGGGCATAGAATATTGAATTATCAGCCTCTATTCTTTACTGTCCTGTAATGGGGCTTTCCAGGTGGCAATAATGGTTAAAAAAAAGAAAACAAACCAGGAAGAAAGAAAAACCCACCTGCCAATGCAGGAAATGCGAGACTCCAGTTCTATTCCTGGGTTGAGAATATCTCATGGAGTAGGAAAACCACTCCAGCATTCTTGCCTAGGAAATCCTATGAACAGAGGAGCCTGGTGGGCTACAGTCCATGGGGTTGCAAAGAGTCAGACATGGATGAGCACCACAGTGGTATTATTACGCTGCATGTCTTTATGGTGGAGGGTGTTGAGAGACAATTCTCCATGGATTGCTCATGTTTCTTCACAGCCTGGACTTTCTGATCTGTTGAATAGCAAGCATCCCTGGAACCTAGAAATAGTATCTCCCTCTAGAGAGATTTAGAAGTATATTTCCCCAGAACTATCCCAGGGTAGCAAAAATAAGGCCTGAATGCAACAGGCATGAATGACTTAATAGTTAATAAATTTTAATACGTAGCCATTTTGAGGAATATATATTAAACAAAATCACTATAGTTTGTGGAATTTTAGGCTGTATGGAAATGAAAAATATTCAGGCAAATCAGAGTTCAAGGTCTCTGCTAGCTCCTGAAGCACCTCTGGACATCAAAAACACCCATTTCTCAAGACACTTTACTTCCATCTGCTGGAAAATTGTTGTGATATACTGATTTTGCTGGAACAAAACACTGCCATCTGCCAGTAAATCGTTGTCATAAATAAACAAATGGATGAGGTCTGTCCTGTGAATGGGTCTGCAGGGCACAAACTGTACAACCATATGGGGCAGCCTTAAATGGAAGAAAACTTTTCTCAGAAAATTCACCCTGTCGTATGGGATCCTAACCTGGAAGTCTGCACAAAGCTTCTGATCTCTTAGAACTCCAGCTTTGTACAGATTGCTCAAACCTCAAGTGATTTTCATGAAAGGGAAATGAGGCAAGGAAAAGGAATTTAGACTTACTGAAGGCCCACATACTATCAACTAGAGATAGCACTAGACATAGATGCTTCATAATGTCTCATTTAATCCTCCCACTAACATTTTGATTTGGACTAAATTATATGTGTTACAAGATGAGAAAATTAAGGCTTGAGAGTACAAATTATGTCCCTAGCTAATAAGAGGTAGATCCAGAAGATAAAAACACCAAATTGTCTATTCCAAAGCTCGAGACTTTCAGTGACAAAATTTTGCCACCACACTGGAATTCTTATCATGGTATTTGTGCAGGAAGGCTGTGAGGAAATAGTTCTTTACAAGTTCATACGCCTATTCATATGTATAGAACTGTTTCTATACATATGTATAGAAATATACATATGTATATTTGTATAGATATACATATCTATATGTATATGTATATATGTGTATATATATTTGTCATGTATACAAATATACATATGTATCTATGTATAGAAATCATTTTATACATATGAATCATACACCCATGCTTCACCATCTAGAAAAAGTACAAATTATCACCTTTTCAGTGTTGCCCAAATCTTGCTCTGACTAATAGACCAATATTTTGCTGCCTTTACTCAACACCAGTGCATTCCTAGAAAGGACTTCTTAGAAGATAGTATGCTTAGTGGATTCACAAAGTAACGAATTACATTCCAAGTACTAGGCCAGCAATTTGGAGGATGTAGGAAATTGTCTGAAATTGTGGTAGAAATCAGAATGGTAGTTTCTTTCACAGTGTTGGACATGTAGCCTTAACATTATGTTTCCCGTTTTGCTTGTTGATTGTTTAATAAGTTTGTAGGCTGTTTTGCAGAAGCTAAGGTTGTTGTTGCTGTTCTGTTGCTAAGTCGTGTCTGCCTCTTTGCAACCCCATGAACTACAGCATGAGAGGCCTTCCTGTCCTTGATATTAAATCATAGTTCTGCCATGGGATCTTCAGAAAGATATTCTTGGATTTTCTCAAATAAGAAGTTAAGGTAATAAACATGGCAGGAGTAAAGGAAGATTAAATATATTTATCAGGGAATGTTATAGTCCTTATCTTTGTTGTCCTAAAAACAGCAGCAGAGTAATATTTTCCATGAATTAAATAATGCCATTTGTAGCAACATGGATGGACCTAGAGATCGTCATTTAGAATGAATGAAGTCAGAGAAGGAGAACTATCATATGACATCCTTTATATGTGGAATCTAAAAAGAAATGATACAAATAAACTTACAAAAAAAAAAAAAAAAGCAAAAAAAGAAAACAAACTTACCAAACAGAGAGACTAACAGACTTAGATAATGAACTTCATGGTTGCTGGGGGAAGGGGATAGTTAGGGACTCTGGGAAGGTCCTGTACACATTGCTTGTTTAAGATGGATAGCCAACAAAGACCTATTGTACAGTGCATGGAACTCTGCTCAATGTTATGTGGCAGCCTGAATGGGAGGCGGGCTTGGGGAAAACGAATACAGGTATATGTATGACTGAGTCCCTTTGCTGATCACCTGAAACCATTGCAACATTGTTAATCAGCTATGCTGCCAAGTCGCTTCAGTCATGTCCGACTCTGTGCGACCCCATGGACGGCAGCCCACCAGGCTCCGCCGTCCCTGGGATTCTCCAGGCAAGAACACTGGAGTGGGCTGCCGTTTGCTTCTCCAGTGCATGAAAGTGAAAAGTGAAAGTGAAGTCGCTCAGTCATGTCCTATACCCCGATACAAAATAAAAAGTTTAAAATAAAAATAAAATGAAAGTTTTCAGATATGACCATTAATAAATTATTGTCCCAAAATTAACAGTAAAAGAAATAAAAGCTGTGACGGCAGAACCTTTATCTTAGCAATGTCTTTCTTAAGCTGAGCTGATTTACTGGAATTTCTGAACCTCATAAGATGATTTCACTTGTGAGTCTCAATCTTCTTCCAGCCATTCTCTGCTGGTGTCACTGACTCTTTCTCCCTGTATATTGAGCTCCACTCAGCTTCTGACCAGCATTGATCTTGAAAAGCTACCTGTTGAGATCGTTGACACCTCAACCTCTGGGATATGGAATGAAATGATTGCCTCTGATCTGATTTTCTCTCAGGCATCTGTGGACTCTGCAGATGGCAGTTTGCCCTTTACATTCTCTCCACCTGGGAAAAGTTCACTTTGCCAAAGTCATTTAACCTCATACTTGTTTTCCTATGGATCGATTTGCTTAATGAACAATTGATTTAAAATTTAACTCATTTTACTAGTTGTTTCTTGCCCTTTCTTGTTTTGTACCTTTTCTTTATTGAAGCATGATCATCAGAAATCTAACTTGGTTCTGGAATGTGGTATCGAAGTTTTCAATTGATACGGAAGCTATTTTTCACTTTCTGTCCACATCCTGGGGTTGGAGATCCTCCATAGCTTTTGCTAACTGGATCCTATCCAATATAATCTCTCCAGCTCTTGGCTGGTGATCTGCTCTAAATGGACTGAGAACTTCAAATCTGGCTGGGGATGCACATCTGTGTTAATATTTCGCACTAATACTACTCACTACTTGGACTTTCCCTGACCCAGCTCACCTACTACAATGAATATTCTGAAGTGGATTTTGCAAACTAAGACTGTATTCACAGCCTCTCTTATGACTGTACCCAATACCTTATGGCTTCTAGTTAGCTTCCAGAGATGGGCTTACAGGCAGATCCCTTCCTGAGAATGTTCCCCTTCTTCCTAAGATGCTGCAGTTTTATTATAACTCTCATTCAAACCCACATCCAGTGCTCAGACTATGAGTTTTGTCCCAGAAAACCCTGTTTACCTTTTGTTTGCTTACCCCTTGTATCCTGTTTATCAGTGTTTTGGTTTCTCAGGACAGGTTGAGTAGAGACTTTTTAAAATCAGGTTTGAGTAGGAAGCCAGGAACCTGTGACTCCTAGAAGGCAGTTTTCTTCCCCCAGCCTAGACTGTGCTGGGCAACCATGCATTTCTGCTAGAGTTCAATGAAATTATTTTTCAGAAATCGCTGTCAGTAAAAGAGGTGAGCAAGTGCACAAACAAAAATGGACTCAAGGCAAAGCAGTGCCCACTGTAAAGAAGAAAGTGGTACATTTAACTATGGGCATTCTCACCCAATGTGTACAGCTGTATCCACAAAAAAAAGTCTCTAAGCATGTTCCACTGAAGTATTATTAAACACTATATTTAGAATTACCTCTGATTGAATCAGTTTAAGGGTTTGTTCAATGCAATCTGTGCAAGCACATTATTAAAGTGGCCTGTTCCAAAATAAAAAAGTCAGATCCTCATTAACTGGGACAAAGAATGTTAGCATCCGAGCTTGAGAACGGAAGGAAATCCCTACCTCCGAGTGACAGATGTGGGTGTTAGTACCAATGTCACATAACCCTGGGAATTCATTAAGTGTCAGGCTGTGTCACAAGGGCACTCTGCATTGACAGGCCCAGTGGAAAAAAACTGTGATAATTGCTTTCATTCCTTGTTTACCTTTCACCTTAGCAAGAAATACGACTGTAAATAAATAACCTGATGCTGACACATCACGAGCTTTGTGCAGAAAACTGCTTTGTGAAATGTACATTTCAAGGACTGCAGGGCACTTTTCATAAGAGAACTAATAGAATTTATCCTGCTGGTTTTACTTATGTGACTACTGAATTCCCTTATTCTTAACTGAAACCAGGTTATTTAGTAACTCGACTTCTTGAAACAAAAGATGAAGTAGCCAATAGCAAAAGAGAGGGAAAAAAAAGTAAAAACAGGAAAAAAAAAAAAAAGGAAGAAAGAAACTAGGTAAAGAGGAAGAAAGAATGGGGGAGGAGAGAGGTAAAGAAAAAGAGAGAAAAAGAAGGAAGAAAGAAAGACAATGAATGAATGAATCATGTTTTAGAGGGAAGCATGTTGTTGTTCAGTCACTCAGTCGTATCTGACTTTGTGACTCCACGGACTGTAGCATGCAAGGCTTCTTTGTCCTTCACCATCTCACAGAGCTTGCTCAAACTCATGTCCATTGAGTTGGTGATGCCATCCAACCATCTTGTCCTCTTGTCATCCCCTTCTTCTCCTGCCTTCTCTCTTTCCCAGCATCAGAGCTTTTTCCAATGAGTTGGCATTTTAAAACAAAGATATCACTTTGCTGACAGAGGTCCACATGGTCAAAGCTATGGTTTTTCCAATAGTCATGTATGGATGTGAGAACTGAACAATAAAAAAATACTGAGTACCAAATAATTGATGCTTTTGAACTGTGGTATTGGAGAAGATTGTTGAGAGTCCCTTGGACTGCAAGGAGATCAAACCAGTCAATCCTAAAGAAATCAACCCTGAATGTTCATTGGAAGGACTGATGCTGAAGCTCCAATACTTTAGCCACCTGAAGTGAAGAGCCGATTCTTTGGAAAAGAGGCAGGTGTGCATGGACTGAAAATCTCCTACTAAGACACTTACTAGTGTAAGGGAGTAATTATACTATTTACTATTAAACATTTATATTGTTAGCTGGTAATGCACCCACAAGCAATCCAGAAAAATGTACAGAATAATCCTTTCTCTGGTTTGGGACGTGTCTTTCTATTCATAAGGAATTCTCAAGGAGCTTCTAAGTGACTTTTCTCTTCTATTCAGTTTTTCATCTCAGTTCCTAATGAGTCCTTCAGTCTCCATACTCAACATAACCCGTTTACCTCCATAAGAGCTAAATGTCCTCGACCTCCTTTGTTCTTTCCTTTAATTCGTCTGCTCTGCTATTCTAGGGTACCTCTGTTATTTGCCTCAACCTCTGACTCCAGTTCATTTCCAGCTACTTCTAATCTATTTGGGCCCTAAATTGAGGATACAGATGAGACTATTTAGAACATTTTTTTTTTCTTTTAGTTTTCATGGATACCTCATTTGTAGGATAATTTGACTTTTAATCCTGCTTAGACACATCCTCTTTTAGCCTGTTGTCTGTGTACCATTATGCTAAGAAGTCTTTGGTTATTATATAGAGAATGACTTGGTCTCTTTTCCTACCTTGAATCTTAGTGCTACCTGCCTCCTTGTTAATCTTGACTTTTTTATAAACAAGAACTTAGTAAGAGGGTTTTGAAAAGGGTGGGAACAGGAAAAAACCCTTGGCTCTTTCAGTTTTATAAAAAGTATATATTCATGCTTGTTATTCAAATGAAGTTAAAGTAGAAAATAGTTTAAAAATGTCTGGAATTTAGTGCACATTTAATAAATGGTAGCTGCTTGTATTATGGACTAAATTCCTGAAGAGGATCTGATAATTAGTCTGTTCCATTGGACAAATGGACACTTCTTTGTCTATCAAATTTTATACTTGAAGAATAAGATATATTACAATAGGATTATATGACAAGCGAATTCTAGAACAAAGCAACTCATTTGAGGTGACATTTTTATTTCTGGTACCTGATGGAACCTCAGGATCATGTTAATAGCACACAGAACCAGATATAGACTTTGTCCTTCTGACCCTGAATCAAAAACAATGAACTAAGAATTAAGGAGATGGTTTTATTCAGGCTGCCAAAATTGCACAGTGTTCTTTAATGAGGGACATCTCAGAGAAAAGGATTGGGAACTGAGAAACTTTGCATCTTCAAAGGAATTTTGAAGAAAGGAGGAGACAGGTTTTACCTGAGTTAATGAGGAAGAATGCAGGTGGATCTTATTTGGAAATAGTTCAGGGAGGGGTAATTCTTGAAGATAACTGGTTAGCTGATGAGCCTATTAATGACCAGAGCACAAAAATATGCTGGGGGAAGTGTGGGTGTATTCTCAGCAGTCCTAGTTTCTTAGAGTCCTGGGTCCCCATAAAGTTCAAGTGTCAGTCTCCTATTCTACTCAAGCAGATATCATGTTATTGATCAGTTTAGAGATGATCAGAAACCTCTTGAATGGGTCAAAACAGTGTAAAAAATAGTGTCTAGAAGATTCTTGTTCTTAACAAAACCAGTTGAATCATTTGTTAGAGCTGGTAGCAAAGTTCAGCTATACTAAGAGAAATATTAAATACCACATTAAAATGAAGAGCCAGAAATTGAATTATGGAGATTATTAGTTCAGTGAATTCCAAGATGGTGGTAGAGGAAAATCTTTTGGTTATGCAGCATGGGTTATTGAGTTTCTTCAAATTCTCAAACTAGAATATCAATGCTTTTGTTGAACCTATCTATAGCCTTTGCTACTTTTTAATATAAGGACATCCATGATCTGAGTATTTCATCAAACTTTTTCATTTTCTGATTGAAGTATAGACAATATCATGTTAGTTTCATATGTACAGCAAAGTGATTCAGTTATCCATAAGTGTATATATATATATATATAAATTTCAAAATTTTTTCCATTACAGGTTATTACAAGTTTGAGTATCATTCCCTGTGCTATGCAGTAGGTCCTTGTTTACCTATTTTATATATACCAATGTGTAGATATCAATCACAAACTCCTAATTTATCTCCCTGCCCCTACCCCTACCACTACCACTATCTCCTTTGGTAAACATAAGTTTGTTTTCCTTGTCTGTAAGTCTATTTCTGTTTTGTAAATAAGTCCATTTGTTTCATTTTTTTTTTTTTTTTTAGATTCCCCCATGAAAGTGGTATCATATGATATTTGTCTTTGTCTGCTTGACTTCACTTACTATAATAATGTCTAGGTCCATCCATGTTGTTGCAAATGGCATTATTTCATTATTTTTTTCTGGTTGATCAATACTCCATTGTGTGCATATACCACACTTTCTTTATCCATTCTTCTGTCATTGGACATATAGACTGCTTCCTTGTCTTGGGTTTTGTAAATAGTGCTACTATGAATATTAGGGTGTAAGTATAATACCAAATTAGAGTTTTCTCCAGATATGTGCCCAGGATTTGGGTTGCAGGATCATAGGGAAGCATTATTTTTAGCTTTTAAAGGGACCTCCATACTATACTCTATGGTGGCCACACCAATTTATATTGCCACCAACAGCACAGTAGCATTCCTTTTTCTTTACACCTTCTCAGCAGTTATTATTTGTAGACCTTTTAGAAAAGGCAGAGGAACCAGAGATCAAATTGCCAACATCTGTTGGATCATAGAAAAAGCAAGAGAATTCCAGTAAAACATCTATTTTTGTTCATTGACTATGCTAAAGTCTTTGTGCAGGTCAAAACAAACTGTGAAAAATACTTAAAGAGATGGGAATACCTGACCACCTTACCTGCCCCTTGAGAAACCTGTATGCAAGTCAAGAAGCAACAGTTAGATCCAGACATGGAATAAGGGACGGGTTCTAAATTGGGAAAGGAGCATGTCAAGGCTGTATATTGTCACCCTGCTATTTAACTTATAGCAGAGTACATCATGTGAAATGCCGGGCTGGATGAAGCACAAGCTGGAATCAGGATTGCCAGGAAAAATATCAATAACCTCAGATATGCAGATGACACCAACCTTATGGCAGAAAATGAAGAGGAACTAAAGAGTCTCTTGATTAAAGTGAAAGAGCAGAGTGAAAAAACTGACTTAAAACTCAACATTCAAAAAACTAAGATCATGGCATCTGGTTCCATCACTTCATGGCAAGTAGATGGGGAAACAATGGAAACAGTGACAGAATTTATTTTCTTGGTCTCCAAAATCATTGCAGATGGTGACTGCAACCATGAAATTAAAAGATGCTTACTCCTTGGAAGAAAAGCTATGACAAACCTTGACAGTATGTTAAAAAGCACAGACATAATTTTGCTGACAAAAGTCCATATAGTCAAAGTTATGGTTTTTCCAGTAGTCATGTACAGATGTGAGTGAAAGTCACTCAGTTATGCTCAACTCTGTGACCCCATGGACTATACAGTTCATGGAATTCTTCCAGAATACTGGAGTGGGTAGCCATTCCCTTCTCCAGGGGATATTCCCAACCCAAGGATTAAACCCAGGTTTCCTGCATTGCAGGTGGATACTCTACCAGCTGAGCCACAAGGGAAGCCCAGATATGAGATGTGAGAGCTGGGCAATAAAAAAATGCTGAACATGGAAAAATTGATGCCTTTGAACTGTGGTGCTTGGAAAACTCTTGAGAGCCTCTTGGACTGCAAGGAGATCATACTAGTCAGTTTTAAAGGAAATTAATCCTGAATATTTATTGGAAGGGCTGAAGCTAAAGCTCCAGTAATTTGGCCATCTGATGCAAAGAGCCCACTCATTGGAAAAGACCCTAATGCTTGGGAAGATTGAAGGCAGGAAAAGGAGATGACAGAAGATGAGAAGGTTGGATGGCATCACCAACTCAATGGACATGAGTTTGAGTAAACTCCTTGAAATAGTCAAGGACAGGGAAGCCTGAGGTGCTGCAGTCCATGGGGTCACAAAGAGTTGGATATGACTGAGTGACTGTGCAACAACAAGACCTTTCAATGATGGCCATTCTGACAGGTGTGATATGGTACCTCATTGTAGTTTTGATTCACATCTCTCTGATAATTACCTATATTGAGCATATTTTCATGTGCCTGCTGGCGATCTGCATGTCTTCTTTAGAGCAACATCTACTTGGGTCTTCTGCCCATTGTTTGATTGGGTTGTTTGTTTTCTTTATATTAAGCTGTATGTGGTGTTTGTATAATTTGGAAATTAATCCCCAGTTGGTGGCATCATCTGCAAATATTTTTTCTCAGTTCATAGGTTGTCTTTTTGTTTTGTCTATGATTTTCTTTGTTGTGTGAAAGCTTTTAAATTTAATTAGACCCCACCTTGTTATTTTTGTTTTGATTTCCATTATTTTAGGAGATGGATGCAAAAATATATTTTTCTGATTTATGTCAAAGGATGTTCTGCCTGGGTTTTCTTCTAGGAGTTTTAAAGTGTTAAAGTGTCAGTTCTTATGTTTAGGTCTTTAATCTATTTTGAGTTTATTTTTGTATATGGTGTCAAGAATGTTCTAATTTCATTCTTTTACATGTAGCTGTCCAGTTTCCCCAGCATTGCTCATTGAAGAGACTGTCTTTTACTCCATTGCATTAATATATTCTTGTCTCCTTTGTCATAGATTAATTGGCCATGAGTGTGTGTGTTTATTTTTGAGCTTTCTATCCTGTTCTATTGATCTGTCTTTCTACTTTTGTGTCAGAATCGTGCTATCTTGATTATCATAGCTTTGTTGTATAGTTTGAAATTAGGGAGCCTCACTCTTTTGCTCTGTTCTTTAAAATTGTTCAATTTTATCAGAATATTTTCCTGCATCTATTGATATGATCATATGATTTTTATTCTTCAATTTGTTAATGTAACTTTCTATAGGTTGATTTGCTGATATTGAAAAATCCTGCATTCCTAAGATAAATCCCACTTGATCATGGTGTATGATCATAAATATATTGTTGGATTAAGTTTACTAATATTTTGTTGGGGGTTTTTGCATCTATGTTCATCAGTGATACTGGCCTGCCATTTTCTTTTTGTGATGTCTTTATCCTGTTTTGGTATCAGGGTGATGGTGGCCTCATAGAATGAGTTCAGAAGTGTTGCTTCCTCTGCAATGTTTTAGAACAGTTTCAGAAGGATAGGTATTAACTCTCTTCTAAATGTATGGTAGAATTTTTCTGTGAAGCCATCTAGTCCGAGACATTTGCATGTTGTTAGTTTTTAACTACAGATTCAATTTTAGTCCAGGTAATTGACTTGTTCATATTTTCTATTTCTTCTTGGTTGTCTTGGCAGATTTTACCTTTTTAAGAATTTGTCCATTTCTTCTACGTTGTCCATTTTAAAGGCACTTGGTTGATTATAGTAGTCTCTTATGAATGTTGTATTTCTGTGATGTCCATTGTAACTTCTTTTTCATTTCTGATTTTATTGATTTGAGCCATATTCCTTTTTTCATAATAAGCTTTATTAAAGGTTTATCACTTTTGTTCATCTTTTTCCACTCCTCTTTTAGTCTGTATGTTTCTAGATCTGAAGTGAATCTCTTGTCGGCAGCAAATATATGTGTCTTAGATAGCAACTAGTACAGAGAGAACTCCAGTCCATATAAGGCCTGCTACCATGGTAAGGTCTTCAAAATCATCAGGCTTCAGCTCACAAGGCTTCTCAAAATCCTGAGAAAATGGCCAGCTGGAAGGTGATATAGAGTCCCAAAGGGATTTAGGTAGACTGGATTTAGTTCTCAGGTACAATGAATAAGGTGGGAAGGAGAAAAAATGGAAAAGCTAGGTTGAGTGGTATGCATTAGATATTGAAAGAAACTGAAAAAAATGAAAATTTGGTAAAGATTAATAATTTAGAGGTCTTTTCTGGGGATGTTTTTCCAAGGACAAAGTTAATAAAGGAGAAAGTTAATAAAATCTCTAGCAAATAAGACAAGCTAATGCATTGAAATACAGACTTTCTCAATAACCTTTCCTTGAAAATAAAGTTAAATATCTGGAAACATCTAATATTTTTGTATTTTTGGAAATATTTAAGGATTTCATCATAAGTGACAAATATTATAGAAGCATCAATGTACAGATAATTTTCACACTGAAGTTTGTAAAAATGAAATTTTTTAGAGGCAAGAAAATAAGAGCATGTAGAGTTCAATCTCACTTTGCCATGAACACATATATATATATATTAATGCATTAATGTATATTTATTAAGATATATATGCATACATATATACAAATTACACATTAACTCACCATATATGGAATGCATTTCTATGGTATTAATTGACAAAGGGCTTTTGCTGGATGTTAGTATTATCAATGATTTATATCTTTTATATCTTTGTACTATCATTTTCTGTGAAAAACTATGTGAAAATTATGTAAGAAAAAATTATGTAAGAAAAGAATTTAAGGAATATTTAAATACATAGGGTGGCAGAGGATAAGATAGTTGAATAGTATCACTGACTCAGTGGACATGAACCTGGGCAAACTCTGGGAGATAGATAGGGAGGCATGGTGTGCAGCAGTTCATGGTGTTCCAGAGTTGGACACAACTTTGTGACTGAAAAGCAAAGTTACTGAACAACAGTAACACATATAGAGCAAAATATGTCCACAAGTAATAGCAATTATCTAAACCCAAGGATTCACATGATGATTACAGTGACAAAGAGAAATAGATTGAATCTTAAAAAATAAGATACCATTGCATGTTGAGTCCTTTGGATTGATATTTAGTTAATAATGGGTATGAATGGCATTTAGTTTATTTCCAGAAAACAGCTGTGGCAAACTTCCTAAAAAAGAGCTATTTAAATATATACGGTAATTTAAAATTGTTATATTAGAAGTGGATACAAATAATTTATAGAGTTTTCTTATTATTTTTAAGATAATCCTTATGCTAATTTAATGGCAAATTAACACAGACTTAGATACTGACTTCTGATTTGCTGAAATCAATGATAATTTTTTTGCTCTTTGGATTAAATTCTGGTCTCTGTATTGTTTTAAAGATTACATGTGAAAGAAATTATTTTAAACTTCTTTTATTTTGTTAGTAAACATCTTGTTCTTGTAAAGTCAAATTTATCAGGGGAGAATAAAGTCTCTTTTAATAAAAGGAGACAAAAATAGAAATTCTGTAGAATTGAAACAAACTGTTTCCAGAAAACAACACTGTAACTCATAGACTGTATCTTTAATATTGAAATGTCAGGGTGAAGAAAAATTAGATTGTGTGACAAATACCTTAAAAACAATCAGAAACATTTAAAAGCACTGCCAGTATGACACATGACACACAACATTTGGCTTAAAAAAGGAAAATATATTCAGATGGGTTATTTATCATTGGGAAGTGTTTTTGAGTGAAGATTCAAAATACAGCTATCTCTAGAATGGGGTCTAAAAGGTAAATCCAATTCAATGCATGGATTATTTTGATCTCTTGAAAATCACTATTGTAAACAGATGATATAGTTAGAGGGGTGAGAATGGTGGCAAGTAGAATCCTACTGCAGGTCTCATCCAAGATCACAGGGGCTTTTTCTGCCTCCTCTTGTCAGTTCCCATTTTTTCCATCCTCCATTTTGGGATACTTAGGGATATTTTGCTTCCCCGGTGGTTCAGTTGATAAAGAATCTGCCTGCAATGCAGAAGACCCAGGTTCAACCCTGGGTCAGGAAGATCCCCTGGAGAAGAGAATGGCAATCCTCTCCAGTATTCTTGCTGGAGAATTCCATGGACAGAGGAGTCCGGTGGATTACAGCCTATGGGATTTCAAAGAGTCGGACAGGACTGAGCAACTAACACTAATGTGCTAGGCAATATTTGCATGGGGCTAAATTTGTCAGTCTGGGCAACTCAGATATTGTCAATGTCATCCTTTCTGGCTGATTCATAGACAACACCAGAAAGATGCTGATGACTGCACTCCTAGACAAGAGGCAGAATAGAACTTTGATTACATATAATCATGGTGTTATTCATCTAGTCATGTCTGACTCTTTGAGGGCCCATGGACTGTAGTCCGCCAGGCTCCTCTGTCCATGGAATTCTCCAGGCAAGAATACTGGAGTGGGTTACCATTTCCTTCTCCAATAATAGTGGTATGAAGGTGAAAATTTGAGTGGAAAATTTAGGTTGATTCTGAATCTAATCTATTTTACTATGACCAAAGAATCCATTCTTGACTGTTCACTAGCTTGTCTTTTGATTCCCCTTAGCCTTATTTGGAAGCTTAAAAAAAATAATGTTGACTCATTGACCTTTTTTTTTTCCCCGCATTTTTTCTATAACAATACTAATTCTCCCCTGAATAATATAAATGGATTCCTGACTAGAAGGGTACAGTTAATAAAAGGAAAAAAAGTTAAAGATTTCTGTTTCTAGAGGTTACTAAGGACTGGCCCTACTATAGATTCTTAACAAGGATCTCTGACCTCTAGTCCTCAAAGAAAACCATCTTCACCAAACAGTGGGAAGATAAAATGTGCTTAACTAAATATAGTTTTTCCTCTATTCTGACAGTAGATTCATTTCTATCTTCAACTTATTCTCATGCTCTCATGTCTTTTCTTCTGGTTAGTAGAGAACATCAACCCCAAATTTTATCTGTGTTTTTCTTTTCAGTGAAAGTCAATTTACCAGAATCATCTGAAAAATATATGTAAGGACAGATATTATATAGGTATACACCTATCCATTTTTTACTTGTGAGGCTGCCCGGGTTAATACCATGACAGGCGGCCTGGACCTAAGTTGTGGCTTCCCCCAAAATGGTAAGATTCCCCACCCCATTCAGGTAACCTGGAGCCAGCCAATCAATATGCGCCCAGTAAGAAACAAAGGGAGAGCTGAAAAGCCTGTGAAAGTTTGTACCAATAAAATTGCTTTGCAAACATGTAACCAATCAGCTTAAGCCAGCTACTAACCGCTTATGCATACCTTATAAATTTGGGTAACAGCCTCTGCTTAAGGCTTTTTCTGACCCTGCGTTGGTTGCGGCAGAAAGCCCTGACTCGAGTCAGTAATAAACTTCCCCTTTTGTGAATTGCATTGTCTTGGAAGCCTTCTTTCTTCCCACTCAGGGATTCGGACATCGGACAGAATATTACTCTCTTTTACTATAGAAAATGTGGTGTCTTTGATATCTTCTGGTAAAAAAAACAAGAATACTTTCTGGACTTCCTCAAATAACAAACATATTACTCTCATATTCATGCTGAGAGCTTATAGCTTATACAAACTGATGTAGAATGGTGAATTAAAGAAGAAAGTAAATTGTGGACATTTAATTGTGCTCTACTTTACTGGTAGCATATGTAAAAGTATGCAAAATACAATGGTGCTATCAACATATGGGTTCTTAAAAGATTTGAGTATATGTAGTTTATCTGTGAAGTCATCCAGGAAATACAGGTAGGGGTTATGGAACTAAGATTGAAAAGGGAAGAAATTTCATTTTGTTATCAAGTAGGTCAATATTGTGGACAAAATCTGCTCAATTCTGCTGGAGAACTCTGGGAGACAACATATACTACTCTTCAGTAACATCACATTTAGTGGGTAGAGGAGTTGATGCTCATATTTCATTGCCTTACTCCTGCTCCTAGGGACTTGAACTTCCAGCCTGCCCTCTTAATGGATTAGAGTAGCAGGTATTTTTAATAGGTACCACTGATGTGTATCCATAGCATTTATTACTGCATGTGCGTGCACATGTGTGTGTGTGCACAAGTGCATAGTCACTCAGTTGTGTTTGACTCTCTGCTGCTTAGTTGCCCAGTTGTGTCTGACTCTGCAGCCCCATGGACTGTAGCCCTCCAGGTTCCTCTGACCGTGGAATTTTCCAGGCAAGAATACTGGAGCCAGTTTCCATTTCCTGCTCAAGGGGATCTTCCCCACCCAGGAATCAAACCCACATCTCTGACTTTTCCTGTATTGGCAGGCACATTCTTTACCACTGAGCCACCTGGGAAGCCCCAGCATTTCTATTAGTGATGGTTTTAAAAAGTAAGTTGAATTTAGATGCAGGAACAAATTTATTGGAGGATTTTCCTTGTTGTCTCAGATGGTAAAGAATCTGCTTGCAATATAGAAGACCAAGGATCATTTCCCACATTCTTTTTTTACTCTATTTTTTAATGTATGAATATCACTCTTATAGTCTGTTGAACACTGCCTCCATGGAATTGAAGTCTGCATGATTACTTGGGCTTGGGTGGTTATTTTCACTCCAAAATAAATTACTTACCAGTTGGTATTACTCTTAGAGATTAATATCAAAAGATACCTAAAATATACCTAAAAGAGAAATATTAAAATATAAACTGTGCTTCACATATTGTTATTTACAAATGTATAGAAATTAAAGAACAATGCCTATGTGATATTCTTTGAAATGCAGTATGACATCTTTTTGTTAATGACTTTGCCATTTTATTTGATTATATCAGGTGAAAGGTTGCCACTTGAGCTTGGATGACAATAAATTAATGAAAATAAAACATCAGGTATATAACCTTTTCCTCACTTGAATTATATATTTGTCTCAGAATTATATAAACTTTTAATTCTTTTTATGATTTTTTTTTCTAAAAATAGGAGCTTGATCATTTATGCAATATGGTAGTAGAATGAAATCTTAGAAAAAAGGTTCAGTAGATTATTTTCACATGGATATTTATACTCTCTGGTAGAGAAGTATTACATTCTTTATTAAAATTGGAGAAATATTGCTTGTTATAGTATAAGTGTCATACACTTATACTTCCGTGTTAATTGTTTTTATACCTTCTCTTTTCAAAATGAAGTTGAGACTGGCCTTATATTTATCTTAGTACAGTGATAATGATAGGTGAATCTTAAAATAGCTGTTGATTAATTGATAGGTTCATAGATATTGTAATAGGATATTAAAATTAAAATACTTTTATTTCATTTTTTGGCTGAGACCTTAAAAGTTTAAGGATAAGACAATAGTGGCAAGTATTTTTACATTGAGATGCAAGGCTATGTTTTTCAGATTTGCATTAGGAGCTGGCCAAAACTCCTAAAATGCCACAGATTGTACTTGAATGGAAGTAGGGTTAAGAATATGCTTTTTTGCAGCACATCTTACAAGTCTTACTCATTCCACCTTGCAATTACAGATTACAGTACAAAATCTCTTTTCTATTAGTTGCATGTTATTACTTTCATTTGACAGATATGGAAACTAAGTGTTTAAAAGGTTAAATAACTTGTAAATTTCTAAAACAATAATCATAAATATAATAAAAATAAGGTTTCTCTGTATATTACTATTCAGAGACTTAATGCCATTCTTATAATCTTGTACTTTTTTCTTTTTTATAAACACTTTTTAAAAAAATAGGTAAATGTTTTTAATAATGTTAAGTAACTGAATCATGCTACTGTAACCTAAGAGCTGAGAATAAATGGATTATGTTGTGGTATATCCACTGAATCTGAATATAAATACCCTCAGACATAGGTAAAAACTGGTTTAAATTTCATATAATAGATAACATACATAGGACACATGTACTGCTTACAATAAATTTGTGGAATTTATCACAGGATACCCAAGCCTGTTAAAACCTACTAAATATAACTTTAAAGTAATGCTAATTCTGAGTGGGGGAGGGGAGTATGCATCATCTGTAGACAATTTGATAGCCTGTGCTATGTGTAACCAATTGTTCTTATTTACATTAATTTGCATTGTGAAAAGCAATTTTACAGTTTCAGTCAGACTTAATAGGCAATTTGCAGCTGAGTGCCTAATGGCATAGTTACTTAAGCCTGCCCCAGGGGGGCTTTCTAGAACTGATATGAGACTAAACCTTTTAAATGTTCAATTGAACATCTTAAAAAGTCAAAAAGTCTTTAGCTATTAGACCCAGTTTGCATTTGCTTTGTCTTATTGAATGCTTCTGAAGACTACCTTGTTGTATTTAAAGACTATTTCTCTCTGTAGGCAAGAGATTAGATTCTATAAAATATTGTAGCATAAACCAGATGAGTTTTTCTTCAAGGCAGTAATGGAAACAATACAGATACCAGGTAGTTCGCAAGTGTAATAAACATGTCTTCGATTCAAGACTTGAAACTTTTTTCCTTGAACAAGGTGTATATTAATATGCCTTAAATTATATTTCCTTTCAGGCTTAAGAAAATAAAACTTTCACAAAATTAACTTCTTAAGTTTCTAAACCTTTCTCATTTATAAAGTTTTTCTTTTTTAAAAAAAGCATTTTTATTACTCTCATTTAATCACTTCTATGTCTTCTCATGGTTTTATTGCCTCCTTTGTTCTTATTGAGCCTAGCAGATTTCCCCACACACAGTAGGCATTCAATAAATATTTATTGGAGTTTAGAATTACTGGGAGTTGTGTGTTACTTGCTCAGGTGTGTCTGACTCTGTGACTCCATGGACTGTAGCCCACCAGATTTCTCTGTCCATGGGATTCTCCAGGTAAGAATACTGGAGTGGATTGCCACACCCTCCTCCAGGCAATCTTCCCAACCTAGGGATTGAACCCCTGTCTCCTGCATTGCAGGTGGACTCTTTACCATCTGAGCCACAACGTAAGCCTAAATATTTATTGTTTAGAGTTACTTGAGAGAACAGGTATTATGCATAGGTGTAATGTCTTAAAAAGTAAGCAAATTTAGTCAAAGATTGACTGTGTTTGCACTCCATATTATCCATCTAGGTCGTGATTTACACCCCCTGGAGGAAGTCATCTTTAGTTGGAGAAAGTATATTTCTCCCCTTTACAGATGACTGAGCCAAGATAATGCATACAAAATCTCTGGGTTTGGCTATAGATAGATCTTTCTGTGCTCAGCTTTTCTGTGGAGGCAAAAGGAAGAGAACTTGATGGATAAATCTAGTATCATATTTTTTAAAGATATACAAATGATCCCTCCAAAAATTACACCATAGTTTAAAAGAATTTTCAAAATAGGCTAGGCAACTTGTATTGGTTTTCTCTACTCTGCATTGTTTAATACACAACACTCAAGGGGGACAGGAGAGTGTCACAGGCTTGAGTAGGATTCACTAGAAAAAGTCTTGATCTACTCCAAAGAGTAGATGTTGTTTATGTGAAAAGTATCCCTATGTGTTTCATATATAATGGAGAGAAAACAATGTCTTTCTCTCCCCCCCCTTTTTCTTTTTAACATTCGCTTAGTTCTTTTTTCTTATTTCAATTGTTCTTTTTGTTGTTGTTCCAAACTTTAAGCTTTTTATTTTGTATTGGAGTATAGCCCATAAACAAAGTTGTGGTAGTTTCAGGTGAACAGCTAAGGAACTCAGTCATATGTACACATGTGTCCATTCTCCTGCAAACCCCTCTCCCATCGTGACTGGCACAAAACATAAGGCAGAGTTCCAAGTGCTATGCAATAGGTCCTTATTGATTATTCATTTCAAATATAGCAGTGTTGATTATGAATTTTAAATATATCAACAATTTAGAACCAGACATGGAACAATGGATTAGTTTCAAATTGGGAAAGGAGAACGTCAAGGCTGCATACAGTCACCCTGCTTATTTAACTTATATGCAGAGAGCATCATGCAAAATGCTGGGCTGGATGAAGCACAAGCTGGAATCAAGATTGCCAGGAGAAATATCAATAAACTCAGATATGCAGATGACACCACCCTCATGGCAGAAAGCAAAGAGGAACTAAAGAGCCTCTTGATGAAAGTGAAAGAGGAGAGTGAAAAACCTGGCTTAAAATTCAGCATTCAAAAAACGAAGATCATGGCATCTGGTCCCATCCGTTCGTGGCAAATAGATGGGGAAACAGTGGAAACAGTGGCAGAATTTATTTTCTTGGGCTCCAAAATCACTGCAGATGGTGACTGCAGCCATGAAATTAGAGGACACTTGCTCCTTGGAAGAAAAGTTATGACCAACCTGGACAGTATATTAAAAAGCAGAGACATTACTTTGCCAACAAAGGTCCATTTAGTCAAAGTTATGGTTTTTCCAGTAGTCATGTATGGATGTGAGACTTGGACCATAAAGAAAGCTGAGCACTGAAAAATTGATGCTTTTGAACTGTGGTGTTGGAGAACACTCTTGAGAGTCCCTAGGGCTTCAAAGAGATCAAAACAGTCCATCCTAAAGGAAATCAGTCCTGAATATTCATTGGAAGGACTGATGCTGAAGCTGAAACTCCAATATATTGGCTGCCTGATGTGAAGAACTGATTCATTAGAAAAGACACTGATGCTGGAAAAGATGGAAGGCAGGAGGAGAAAAGGATGACAGAGGATGAGATGTTTGGATGGCATCACTGAATGGATGCACATGAGTTTGAGCAAGGTCTAGTTGGTGATGGACAGGGAAGCCTGGTATGCTGCAGTTGATGGCGTTGCAAAGAGTTGGACACAACTGAGCGACTAAATTGATTGAACCTTTGAAAGTTTACATGACCTTCTCAAAGTCCCTAATTATCCCTTCCCTTCAGCCACCCTAAGTTTGTTTTCTAAATCTGCAAGTCTCTTTATATTTTGCAAGTAAGCTCATTTCTATCATTTCTGTTTGGATTCCACATATGATTTTTATTGGAATATAATTGCTTTACAATTTCACATTATTTTCTGCTATAAAACAAAGTGAATCAGCTCTATGTAAACATATATCCCTTCCCTCTTGAACCTCCCTCCCACCCCACCTCTTCCCACCCATTTGGTCATCACAAAGCACTCAGCTAAGCTCCCTGTGCTATGGACTTACCTTTTTCTATACAGCCGCAAGAAAAATGGGCTGCTTTAGACTGCTAGTAACACATGCTGCTTGGGCTTCTCAGATACTTTCTTGTGTACTGCTTGATGTTATAGTAAAAAAAAAAAAATTGTTTTTGAAAAAGTTGAAATGGATGCTATAATTCTCCTAAGTTAAGAAACTGAGTCTGTGAAGTAGAAAGAATCTGAGGTTTACAAGAACAAAGTTCTGCTTTATAAGATATGGGTAAGAGTTCACATTCCGCTGCTATGAAATAGTCACTTTCCTGGAGAAACCTGTACCTCACCTGCCAAATCAGGTTATTATCATACATCCATGATGGCATCTGAAATTAAATGAGATTCATGTCAAGAACTTGGTGAAAAATGAAAATCAAGACAAACTTTTTTCTAGCACCTATTACACTGCCTAATGTAAATTTAGGGTTTTTATGTATTTGATAAGTGAATGAATAAATGGAAGGGCGGAAATAGGAGTTTTCTCATCTTGTGCTTTACATAAATACACCCAGATCTCTGTGGCCTCAGAAGGTTTGTGAGATTCAGTTTAGGGAGTAAATCTGATCTTAATAAGGATGGAATTGTCATGTAGTTAGAATAGGAAAAAGGAGTCTAAGATGGCGGTGGCTAAAAGACAAAGAAGGGAAAAGCCTGTGAAAATAGATCAAAGGAAGGTCTTAGGACCTAGGAGTGAGGACCTCAGGTAAAACAAACAACCCTCCTGTCTAGCCTAATTTACATAAGGCTAGCTCAAAAAAAACAAAAACAAAAAAAACAAACAAAAAAAAACATATAAAAAGAGGAGCCAGAATTGAGCTGGGGATTTCTCTTCTCTTCTCCTCTATTGGGTCACCTATGCTCACACGTCGAGGATGTATTTTCCTTTGCCAATAAAACTGAGCTGTAACACGGGGTCCGTCCATCACTTCAAATTTTTGCTGTGGCAAGACAGAACTGAGGAAATTACACATTCCTCCAACAGAATAAGAAATGAAAAAGTCAGTTCAGTTCAATCACTCAGTCATGTTCGACTCTTTTTGACCCCATGGATGGCAGTACCACAGGCCTCCCTGTCCATCACCAATTCCTGGAGTTTACCCAAACTCATGTCCATTAAGTGCCATCCAACCATCTCATCCTCTGTTGACTCCTTATTCTCCCACCTTCAATCTTTCCCAACATCAGGGTCTTTTCCATGAGTCAGTTATTTGCATTAGGTGGTCAAAGTATTGGAGTTTCAGATTCAGCATCAGTCCTTCCAGTGAATATTCAGGACTGATTTTCTTTAGGATGGACTGGTTGGATCTCCTTGAAGTCCAAGAGACTCTCAAGAGTCTTCTCCAACACCATAGTTCAAAAGCATCAATTCTTTGGTGCTAAGCTTTCTTTATGGGCCAAGTCTCACATCCATACATGACAACTGGAAAAACCATAGCTTTGACTAGATGGACCTTTGTTGGTAAAGTAACGTCTCTGCTTTTTAATATGCTATCTAGGTTGGTCACAACTTTTCTTCCAAGGAGCAAGTGTATTTTAACTTCATGGCTGCAATCACCATCTGCAGTGATTTTGGAGCCCCCCCCAAATAATGTCTCTCACTGTGTCCCCATCTATTTGTCATGAAGTGATGGGACCAAATGCCATGATCTTTGTTTTTTGAATGCTGAATTTTTAGCCAGATTTTTCACTCTTCTCTTTCACTTTCATCAAGAGGCTCTTTAGTTCCTCTTTGCTTTCTGCCATAAGGGTGATGTCATCTGCATATCTGAGCTTATTGATATTTCTCCCATCAATCTTGATTCCAGCTTGTGCTGGAAATAAAAGAGTAAGTAGAAGTTACTCTAGGAATAGTACACAGATAGTTCTGGAGTTACAGATAGGATGGCAGTTTAACTACTGAAACAGAGTTTTATAAATAATCCATTACATTCTTTTATAGTTGTACCTTAGTTTTTGCTAAAAGCAACTTAGGAATCATTATACATATATAGACTTTTAATTTGAGTCTGTTACTTTATTAAGTGAACTATGAATAAAGAGTTCTATGTTTTTTCCCCAAATAATACTTTTGGAAACAAGTTTTTGATGACACACAGAAAAAGTGCTTGTGTGGTCATTTAAAATGGGTCAGAACTAAACATGCAAGTGCAATGGAAACTTGGCCTTTAATATGCTCCTAGAATGAAAATCTAGTATGTAAATGAGACTGGGGTGATCTTGAGTGGCCTTGGCCTGCAAAGGCTTGGAGCAGAGCTTGGGTTCCCAGCCAGAGATTGAGGCTGGTTAGTAGTGGTAAAAGCATCAGATCCTAGGCACTAGACCAGTGGTCAGTGACAAAGGCCTTGATTCTATGGCTTTGCAGAAATGAATTCCCACAAAGATGGAAAGTAGTGAAACAAGTGAAGAATTTATACAAGGAAAAAGAGTATAGTATGTGTGGATACACACAAGGGCAAACTCAGAGGGAGAGTGCCTGGTCATGCCCTCATGGCAGTTTGAATCACTTTGATGGGGCATTTCTTCTGGCTTTCCTTTGGCCAATCACTTTGATTTGCCTGGTTTGACTGTGATATTTGATATATTTGATATGTCTCAGAATCTTCCCATGTGTATACATGCATCGTTAACCAAAATTGATATTACCAAAAAGGCATATGGGTAGGGAACATCCCTTCACATAACTCCCCTCTGCCCCCAAAGAGCCTTTTATGTGCTTGTGTTGTCAGGGAGGTCTCTGGACTTCAGGAATGATAGGTATGTGGTCTGGGCAGGCCCAGCCTCCTGCCTTAATTGTCCTGCTAATCTCATCTTGGAGTTTCAGTCCATAGGGAATGAATCTCCAATTGCTATACCTTGGCTGGTAGGGGGTGGTCCTCCTGCCTCAGGAGTTGCCCTGGATAGGCCTGCATCTTTAGTCACCAGCGTTATTCCTGGAAAGGGCATTTCTAAGTCCTAAATGTGTATAGCCTACTAGAGCATTTCAGTTTCCCTAAGTTTTCTTTTAGATATGTTTTTAAACTCTGTGTTTCTAAATAAGATGTTAGTCTAGTTCTTCAGAGCATAGCAATGATACAACCAGAGTTTCAATGAAAGCAGCTTTGTTGGAGTTCCCTAGTTCATTGTTTTTGTCAGAGGTCCTAGGAAGTATCACTGTTAGAAGACTTGGGTTTGACTCAAGTTTTGTCATGTGATTACTCTACCAGTTTCATTGTTCACAGGACGTAGTAGGAGCCAACACATGGTGCATGCTATTCAATACACATTATTTTTATTCTTTTTTGAGGGCAAAGGACTATTAAGGAGAGAAAAAGGATTAGCTTTCAACTAAGTTCAATTAAGTATCACCTAAAAACACAGTAAGTGAAAAAGAATTTCAATATAACTATTGAATGAAGTTTTCATTTATTTATATATTACTTTTCAATTAGGTGGTCTAATGAAGTCAAAGAATTTTTGTGATTCTCTCCCTAACTCTTCAAATGTAGTTCCTAGATCAACAAAATTAGCATCAACTCCAGATTGCTAGAAATTCAGAATCTTGGACCCCATCTCAGATCAACTGAATCAGGAACTGCGTTTTAATATAACTAGGAGAATTAATGCAAATAAAGTTTCCTGACTTTGTCCTTTTTTGACATGTACCACAAACTTCTTTTACTTTACAGGTAAAGAAATTGAGACTTCAAGAAGTCAAACAACAACCTTAAAGGTCATGGCCAGTTAATGCCAGAAGTAGAATTAGCTGGGGCCCAGATGTTCTTTCCTTTATACCCATTAACAATCCAGTGGATGTACCCTTTATCCTGTCGTGTTCCATGGGCCTGTTTCAGAAGTCTTTCTACAGGGCAGTGACTGGGATAACAATATGGAGATGACTTATTTCTTTGAAACAAGACAGAGGATTTTGCTATTCCAGTCAGCCAAGACACATTGCTCTGGGGGGAATGAATAGCAAGTACACACAGTATGCAATAGAAAGATTTAAGGCAAGTAAGGGTTGTAGCCAGGTAAAATCATCACAGACATGGAGTTCAATACAGAGTTCCCTTCGTTGCATGAAGATGTAGCAAGTCTTTCGAAGAGACTTGCAGTGGCTGGCAATTCTTGGCCTGCCCAACGTTTTTCTTTGCAGTGTCATTCATTCATTGAGAGAAACAAGGGATTTCAGCCTGTGACTGCATAGCTAAACCCTCTTCTTTGCCAAGTGATTAGAGAGCAGTGTGGGACTGCTTACTTTAAATGCCTTAATAGAATGAAATCAGGGATGTCATTTCTCTTTTTAAAATGCTGATATCCATAGAGAGATGTAAATCTAATATTTTGACATATTGAAATTAACAGCTACAATGGTTATTCACTGGTTATTTGCATATGACTATTTCATGTCCTGGGACCTTTTTAAAAGCTTAAAGTATCTCCTGGGGAAAATTGGAAGCTCAAGGAAGTGGAATTCAGGAAATAGATGAGTTCTCCCCTGTATTTCAGTGCTTTTTACTATAGAATGAGATAATTTACTTATAAAAATGTTTCTGGATTTATTATTAATTAATTTGTGCATTCATTTATTTTCATTTCACAGTTTTTCTCCAAAGGAATTTAAGCAGCTTCTACGATCAAATTCCTTAGAAGATAACAAATAGAATAGTTGAGAAATTAGGGTCTAAAGAAAAATGAAGCTGATAAAATAAAATAAAGTATGCCTGGGGGCAAATGGGCTTCCATGGTGGTTCAGACAGTAAAGAATCACTTGCAATGTAGGAGTGAAAGTGAAGTCGCTCAGTCGTTTCTGATTCTTTGCGACCCCATGGGCTGTAGCCCATCAGGCTTCTCCATCCATGGGATTCTCTAGGCAAGAATACTGGAGTGGGTTGCCATTTCCTTCTCCAGGGAATCTTCCCGACCCAGGGATCAAACCCAGGTCTCCCACATTGCGGGCAGATGCTTTAACCTCTGAGCCACCACCTGTGTTCGATTCCTGGACTAGGAAGATCTGAATAGGCAGGTTTCATATGATTAATTTTCATTTTAAAATTTGCCAAAATATAAAATTTAGACACAAAATTGATATATAAAATGAAAAATATAACAATTTTTGAAGTGCTAGAAATTTTGATTGGTATAGTTAAGACTTTTACTACTAAAAATAGATAATATATGTTAATTTACAAATTACCTATGAGGAGGTACTGATATGTGGCTCACAGTCTATATAAGGAGAAAAGATATATTGAAGATACACATGGCAATGAGAAAAACAAGTATAAAGTAATGCACCAGATCTAGCTACCTATGCAATGTGAACACATTCTTTAGGGCACTTAGGTGACATGCAGCCATTAATTGGCTAGTTGGCTTTCACATGCTGTCAATTAATCTTTAAAACCATTAAAGCCTAGCATGGCACTGGAAGAAAGCAGTCACAGTAATCTTTCAAAATGGGAAACAAAGATTATTCTACTAATTAGTATCTTCTCTTTGCTGAAAGCAACTGAAATCTATGTTGGCATGAGCATGCAATTTTTAACAATCCTGCAAGGGTCTTCTTTCAATTGTTTCTATATTTTATTTAACATTTTCCTCTCGTTTGATCTCTTCTTAAACATGCTTTGTTTAGTTTTGTTCCTAGTATAACATATGGTATTTATTTATTTATTTTTTCATCTGCTAATAAGAAATGTAATGATTGCTGGGGGATCTTCTTGAAAAGTATATAAATATGAGAAACTCTGTAAATGTTCTAAAAACTTATATAAAATTCTCTAGTGTATGTGCATGTACTACTTAATTCTTTAAACATTTATTACATGATTATTATGTGCAAAGTGTGAAAGTAAACCTAGACAGGTAGCCACCAACCTCAGCTTGATTTCTAGCTGAGAAGGTGACCATGAGACAAGTGATCATTTAACCACAAGTATACTAATTGAAGAATTGATGCTTACATGTTGTGCTGGAGAAGACTCTTGAGAGTCCCTTGCACTGGAAGATCAAACCAGTCAATCCCAAAGGAAATCAACCCTGGATATCCATTGGAAGAACTGATGCTGAAGCTCCAATACTTTGGCCACCTGATGTGAAGAGCTAACTCATTGGAAAAGACCCTGATACTGGAAAAGATTGAAGGCCAGTGGGGAGAAGGCAGAGTATAAGATGGTTAGATAGCATCACTAACTCAATGGACATGGATTTAACCAAACTCTGGGAGATGGTGAGGGACAAGAAAGCCTGGGATGCTACAGTCCATGGGGTCACGAAGAGTTGGATGTGACTTAGTGACTGAACAACAGCAGCAAATACTAAGTGTAGTGAAGGTGAAGGAAGTGCTATGGGAACATGGAGCTAAGGGCAAGTAGGGAAACTTTTCTTTAGGAAGTGCTTGTTGAGCTGGGATCTGATGGATGAGGAGGTTGTAACTACGAGAGAGAGAAGAGTGAGAGGGAAGAACTTGGAACCAGGTTGGGGAGATGATGCAATATTTCTGAAGTTGCTGAGAAGGAACATTTCATGTTCAAGGGCCCGAAGGGAGACAAATAGACTGTAGGTTCAGTGTCTCAGTAAAAAGAAAAGAAGGGCTTCTCTGGTGGCTCAGTGGTAAAGAATCTGCCTGCCAATGCAGGAGACACAGGTTTGATCCCTGGTCTGGGAATATCCCACAGCTGTAGAGCAGCTAAGTCTTCGCACCACAACTATTGAGCCCGTGCCCTAGAGCTCAGCAGCCACAACTCCTGAGCCCACATGAACTGCAGTCTGCGCTCCACAACAGAAGAAGCCACGGCAATGAGAAGCCTGTACACCGCAACTAGAGAGGAGCCCCCACTCACCGCAACGAGAGGAAAACCCCTGCAGCAAGGAAGAGCCAGTGCCGCCAAAATAAGTAAATAAAGAAAACTATTTTAAAATAAAGGAGCAGGGAGGAAATCATCCCACTGATTGCAGCCCAATTCATTGTAGATTTTCCACTAAAGAAAGCAAAACCTAATGATAAGTGCTTTCCTGGAGCTCATACAGCCGGACCCTGCTGACAAGGCCACAGGCCCAGATTTTCAGCTCTTATGCTATGTGTGCTTGCCCTATTCTATACAATCTACCCAGGACTGCTCCTTGAATTTACCCAAAGCTCTTTTATTTCCTCCCCTTCTCTATACACAGAACATCATTAGTCTAAAATTATAATTAGACAAATTGTACCTGCCTCAAGGAGTGTGAAAAACACTTGGCTCAGTAAGAAGTGTGTAAAGAGGACAGTGTCCCACTCACTGCAGCATGTATTTCTGTAAGTACCATAATTTGGAGGGAAGGAAAAGAGCCTAAGAACTAAGGCTTTATCCTACCTTCTATAATAATGGCCAGTATACGATGGCCTCTAAAATCTCAATTAACAGGATGAGGCAGAGAGAAATGCTAATCAATTCCATCAAAAGGCCTGTTTTGTATAAAGATTAGCAAGACTAGCTCTCCAGTAGGAGAGAGTTGGGGTCCTGTGTATGCAGGCCACTAAATCACACTGCCCGCTGGCACATGGGATCATTTGGAAGTGGTCCTGCTCTAGCATGAGGTTGGTGCAGCTTTTTAATACTTGTCATTTCAGAAAGAGCAGCTCATAGTTGTATAATCATAAGTGCAGAGCCTTCAAACTAGGCTTTCATATGAGTGCACTGCATTAAAAAAATGATTCAACTCTTTAAGCCTGATACCACATTTCAGGTAGTAGAGACTGTTAAGTAACTGTTTTTTTTTTTTTTTTTTTTTCTGTTAACAAAAGACAATCTAATATTGAAATCACCGAGTTACTTAAAAATTGACGTCTTGCCTTTTTTTTTTTTATTGCTGTTTTTGTAGTTTTTAATGAAAGAGAGACACAATGAAAAGCCTTCTTTCCACCTGAGTTTTTATGGGGAGTAAGTCAGTCAGTAATGCCCATATAACTGTAGAGAGAATCGGGTAATGTTTTGTTCAAAGACCTTATCCCAAGATGTGCTTCACATTGAAATATTGAAGTTACTAAGGGTGACTTATAGGTCCTTAATCATGATTTTGGGGGTAACATGTCAAAATGCAAATGTGAAAGTAAAATGAAGTTACATATTTGAATATTATATAGCAGTTTGAAACAGTGGTATGCAACTATATGGATGAACATTAGCAACATAATGGTAAATGAAAAAAGGTTTTGAAAGATTAAACACTGCATGCTAAAGTTAAAAATTAAAACTTATTAATTATATATATATATATAATGAAATACATAAAAATAGATGCCAGGTAAAGATGAATAATGTCTGCCCACTCCAGTATTCTTGCCTGGAGAATTCCATGGATGGAGGAGCCTGATGGGCTACAGTCCATGGGGCTACAAAGAAACACAACTGAGTAACTAACTTTCAAAGATTAACATGGTATTCAGGATAATGGTTAATTTGGATTAGAGAAAAGAGCACTAGGATGATGGGGAAACCATATTGTTAGACTTTCGTTGATGCCAAATACTAGTTGTTCCCTTGGATCGTGGATTCTCAGGTATTTATTTCCTTTTTAAACACAATCAAACATATAGTATATGTTTGACACAATCAAACATATATAGTATATGTTTGATCAAACATATATAATAGATTGATTAAAAAAAAAAAATGTTCTGAGTTTTTCCTCACTTTCTATTCCTGCCTCTTGCAGTGATTTTGTAATTGCGCTCTGCAGAAGTGAGGGAGAAAGATTCCAGAAATAACAGACATTCCTGACCCTGCCTGTCATTTTAATTGTTCCTTTGAAGGAAGAAGAGATTTACAAACATGGCCAACCTGTCATACACAACTGGAAGGGCAACATATAGCATCGTGGGAGATCTACAGAGCCTCAGACCACCAGTAGACTTCCACTTGAGAAAAGCCTGTGTAGAAATAAAGTACAGACATTCCAAATTATGAAGTTTTCTCAGATTACATGCTTCACATTTCAAAGCTGTGTGGCACTTTAAAGATTAGGATTTATTGTGTGAAAGTGGTGTAAAGCATGGCAGAGGGAGTGAACCAGAATTGCATGTTGTTGGGAGAGGCCTTTTAACAAATGCATAATTTTGATATGTGTATTTGTATTATATCACAGGTCTTCAAACAGTCAATCCTGGTCTCCCAGCTCATAATGATTTTTTTTTTTTTTTTTTTTACAATTCTAACAGAGGGTCTTTTGGGGGGGTGGAAATCATCTTGCCCATATTTAAAAATTTACCTAATTAGTATACAACATGGTGTATTTGCAGTTTTGGAAATCTCTTTTCCCCATGGATTTCTTATTATAGCTAGTTCAATATCTGTCTTTCACTGTACTAGTCAGTGCTTTTACCACTAGTGCCTTCTTTCTTCAGCAATAATCATATAATTTATAGGCTTCGGATTGCTATCTTAAAGTATTATGCTTTCTAGGGATATGTGCATTTTACTAAGAAATCTTTGAACAATGGCCTTGGTCAACATACCTTTTGCTAATTAAATTTCAGAGAAATTGGCATCTATATGCTGCTTATTTCAAGTTAGCCTATAAACTGACTTGGGATGGGATGTTATAGTTGGGGTGCTTATAAATCATGTTGTTTCTATTTGTATTGAAATAGTATTAGTAGCATTGTTTCTGAAATAACATGTGGAATTTTTATTTCAGTATCCAAACTGGCCTCAGAGCTGCAGTATTCAATAGGAAGACACATTGTTTTGGCAAGGATCCAAGAGAGAAAGATAATAACTCATTCTGTTAGATCCCTACTGCTGGTTCAACTAAACATGAATTCAGCTAAATTATCTATGCTGATGGACGGGAAAAGTGACCTAAGTGATCAAAAACTTGAAAGGGAAAAAAGATTGCCTGGATAATACAGAGACAATCTTTTTAAAACAAATGTTTAAAATTACCCTACTTAGTTCTTTCAGAATTCAATACTGATTTTCTTCTCTCTTGGAGCTGGTTAGATGGGGACTTAAGCATTTTGCACAATGAAAAATAATAGTATTAACAGAAAAAAAAAAAAAAACTACCATTAATAAGGTGGCTCTGTGGTCAAGAATCCGTCTATAATGTAAGAGATGAGGGTTTGATCCCTGGGTCAGGGAGATTCCCCCAGAGGAGGAAATGGCAAGCCATTCCAGTATTCTTGCCTAGGAAAGCCCTTGGACAGAGGGGGCCTGGTGGGCTCCAATCCACGGGATCACAAAAGAGTTGGACATGATATAGCAACTAAACAATAACAACAAAAATCTATTGAACACCTAATTTTGTCATATATATATCTATAAATAAGATCTGATTATGTCTACTTTGTTTTTTCAGGGTTTGTGTGTGTGTGGATTTCTTACTAGAGTAAAGGCTAATAAAATTTATCCATTTTAAATATTTAAACAAAATCATTGAGCAGCTATATTTTCTTTACATATGAACATCTGTATACTATTGTAACATATTATTTATTTAAAAAATTCAAATAATATTAAAAAGTTATAATGATGGGTGATAAAAAAGAATTATAATAAAAAATTATAATCATATGCCTTTCTCTTTTCACAAATCTAGAGTCCTTCTCCACAGATAAAACTACTTTGTAATCATTTAGATATTTCCTTGAATGCTTTTTAAACAAAAATTAAAAAAATAAAACTATTCTACTCTTTCTGTGTTTGTATTTTGAGAAGTTAAGGTTTTGCATTGTTAGGTTTTTCATTAGGCGTATGGTTAGCTAGCATCACTAACTCAATGGGCATGAATTTGACCAAACCCCAGGAGATAGTGGAGGACACACGAGACTGGCATGTTAGAGTCCATGGGGTCACAAACAGTAGGACATGACTTCAGTTCAGTTCAGTCACTCAGTTGTGTCTGACTCTTTGTGACCACGTGGACTGAAGCATGCCAGGCCTCCCTATCCATCACTAGCTCCTGGAGCTTGCTCAAACTCATGTCCACTTGAGTCGGTGGTGCCTTTCAACCATCTCATCCTCTGTCATCCCCTTCTCTTCCTGTCTTCAATCTTGCCCAGCATCAGGGTCTTTTCTAATGAGTAAGCTCTTTGCATCAGGTGAC
Organism: Capreolus pygargus; assembly: GCA_012922965.1. NCBI lineage: Eukaryota > Metazoa > Chordata > Mammalia > Artiodactyla > Cervidae > Capreolus > Capreolus pygargus. The sequence continues at coordinate 66,529 of SNSB01004300.1, forward strand.
CAAAGTATTGGCGTTTCAGCTTCAGCATCAGTCCTTTCAAAGAATATTCAGGACTGATTTCCTTTAGGATTGACTGGTTTGATCTCCTTGCAGTCCAAAGAACTCTCAAGAGTCTGCTCCAACACCACAATTTAAAAGCATCAATCCTTTGGCACTCAGCTTGCTTTATGGTCCAACTCTTGCATCCATACATGACTACTGGAAAAATCAGGGCCTTGACTAGATGAACCTTTGTTGGCAAAGTAATGTCTCTGCTTTTTAATATGCTGTCTAGGTTTGTCACAGTTTTTCTTCCAAGGAGCAAGCATCTTTTAATTTCATGGCTGTAGTCACCATCTACAATGATTTGGGGGCCCAAGAAAGTCTGCCACTGTTTCCCTATCTATTTGGCCTGAAGTGATGGGACTGGACACCATGATATTTGTTTTTTGAATCTTGAGTTTAAGCCAGCCTTTTCACTTTCCTCTTTCACTTTCATCAAGGGGCTGTTTAGTTCCTCCTCACTTTCTCCCACAAGGGTGGTATTATCTGCATATCTAAGATTGTTGATATTTCTCCAGGCAATTTTGATTACAGCTTGTGTTTTATCCAGCACGGCATTTCATATGAAGTTCTCTGCATAAACAGGCCTCAATATACAGCCTTGATGTACTCCTTTTACAGTTTTGAACCAGTCGTTGTTCCATGTCTGATTCTAACTATTGCTTCTAGACCTGCATATAGTTTCTCAGGAGGCAGATAAGGGGTATCCCCATCTCTTGAAGAAGTTTCCATAGTTTGTTGCCATCCACACAATCAAGGGCTTTGGCCTGTCAATAAAGCAAAATTAGATGTTTTTCTGGAATTCTCTTGCCTTTTCTATGATCCAATGGATGTTGGCACTTTGATTTCTGGTTCCTCTGCCTTTTCTAAATCCAGCTTAAGCATCTGGAATTTCTCAGTTCATATACTGTTGAAACCCAATTTGGAGAATTTTAAGCATTACTTTGCTAGCGTGTGAGATGAGTGCAACTGTGCGGTAGCTTGAACATTCTTTGGCATTGCCCTTCTTTGTTATTGGAATGAAAACTGACCTTTTCCAGTCCTGTGGCCACTGCTGTTTTCCAAATTTGCTGGCATATTGAGTGCAGCACTTTCACAGCATCATCTTTCAGGATTTGAAATAGCTCAACTGGAATTCCATTACCTCCACTAGCTTTGTTTGTAGTGATGCTTCTTAAGGCCCACTTGACTTTGCGTCCCAGGATGTCTGGCTCTGGGTGAGTGATCACACCATTGTGTTTATCTGGGTAATTAAGATCTTTTTTTTAGTAGTTCTGTATATTGCGACCTCTTCTTAATATCTTTTGCTTTTGTTACATACATACAATTTCTGCCTTTTATTGTGCCCATCTTTGCATGAAATGTTCCATTGGTATCTCTAATTTTCTTGAAGATCTCTCTAGTTTGCCACTGCATTGTTTTTCTCTATATTTGAATTGATCACTGAAGAAGGCTTTTTTATCTCTCCTTGCTATTCTTTGGAACTGCATTCAGATGGGCATATCTTTCCTTTTCTCCATTACCATTTGCTTCTCTTATCTTCTCAGCTATTTGTAAGGCCTACTCAGACACCATTTTGCCTTTTGCATTTCTTTTTCTTGCAGATGACTATTGCCCTCATAGTCAACAAGGGTCTGAAATGCAGTACTTTGGGGGGGGGGTGCAATCTCAAAAATGACAGAATGATCTCTGTTTGTTTCCAAAGAAAACCATTCAATATCACAATAAGCCACGTCTATGCCCCAGTGGCTAGTGCCAAAGAAGCTGAAACTGAATGGTTCTATGATGACTTACAAGACCTTCTATAACTAACACTAAAAAATGTGTCCTTTTCATCATAGGGGACTGGAATGCAAAAGTAGGAAGTCAAGAGATACCTGGAGTAACAGGCAAGTTTGGTCTTGGAATACAAAATGAAACAGGGCAAAGGTTAACAGAGTTTTGCCGAGAGAATACATAGGTCATAGCAAACACCCTCTTCCAACAGTAGAAGAGATGACTCTACACATGGACATCACTGAATATACTGAAATTAGATTAATTGTATTCTTTGCAGCTGAAGATGGAGAAGGTTGTACAGTCTGGGAGCTGACTATGGCTCAGATCATGAGCTCCTTATTGCAAAATTCAGACTTAAATTGAAGAAAGTAGGGAAAAGCACTAGACCATTCAGATATGACCTAAATCAAGTCCCTTATGATTATACATGACTTAGCAACTAACAATAATAACAAAGTAGTTCAAAATGAACTATCCTCAAATTTAGTAGCCTAAAACAACAAACATGTATTATCTCACAGTTTCTGGAAGTCAGGCATCCAGGAGCCCATATAGCTAGTTGATTTTGCTCAGCATCTCTCATGAAGGTGCCATTGAGATGTTAAGTGGGGCTGCATCATTTGAAGCTTCATTTGGGGTTGGACAATCAAATTCTAAGAAGCCTCATTCAGGCGGCTGTTGGAGAGAAGCTTCAGTTCTTTGCCACATGGGACACTTCAAGGATCCTCAAAACTTTGTGTATGCTCAAACATGGCAGCTGATTACCCCCAGAGCATACACACAGGCACAGGTATTTTTGAGTTAAAAGGATACTGTAACCTTTTGTAACCTCATCTTGTGCATGACATACTATAATTTCTGTCCCATTCTATTGGTCATACAGACAGACATCAGTCCACAGCAAGAGGGAGTTATCTGAGGGGATGGACACCAAGAGGCAGAGCCACTGGAGTTCCTCAAAAGGGTTGAATGTCACAATTTGTAGCACTCTATTCCTTTGAGTCTTTTGCTGCTCCTAGTTTCTCTTAGTTAATCAGATTACCCAATGTGGTAATAGCAAAATTTTATTTAGATCAAAGCTCAGCTTATATCATATGGCTATTAGAGGTATATTTTGGGACTTCACATGTCTGAGAATTTATATCCTAACTCAGTTTGTCAGGGCATAAAATTCTAGGACGAAAATAATTTTTCCCACAGAATTTCCAACACATGGCTCAATTTTTGTTTATCTTTTGTGGTTGCTTTTAGAAAGTGAGACACCATTCCTATTCCCAGTTTTTATATATTTATTTCTGAAAAAATTTAAGGCTTTCTCTTTATTTGTGGTGTTTTGAAATTTTTCAGTGGTGTACCTCATAAGGTTGCAGTACAGAATGCCCCATTAAATTTGAATTTCAGATAAATGATAAATACATTTCTCACAGAAGTGTGTCCCCAACATTGCATGTAACATATTATACTACAAATCATTGTTATACTTAAAATTTTATGGCCCACCTTGCATTTTTATTTGCTGGATTTGCCAGACCTAGTATCTCAGAGTGATCCATCCTTCTTCCTTCCTTCTTTCCTTTCTTTACTTCCCTCTCTGCCTCCTTATCTACCTGACTCTCCTATCCGTCTGTTGGTCTTTTTCCATCTCTCTTCCTTCTTCTTTCAACTGTGTGGAAAACCTTGCTATTCAGTTTGGGGAGATGAAATAAAGATTATTTCTAAAATATCTCTTCCTCCTTGTTCTCAGTTAAGTGCCTGACACACATGCTCTCTTCTGGGGAGACTGAGGAGCATTCTTCTGGTTGTATGTGATGGAGATGGGACCTGGTTACAAATTTTCCTTATTTAGATTTTTTGGTCTAAATGGTCTTGCTTCAGTTACATCACAACTACTATCTTCTCTGATACCCACCCCATGGCTCTAACTTACACACATTTCAATGGATGTGTGTCCTGAATTGGCTTGTATGTTTTGTCATTTTATGCAGGATTTTAGCTTTTAGAACTTAAGGTTAATTTTGCTGAGTTTAGACTATAGTCTAAACTATAGTCTTTTCTTTTTCTGAAGTTTTCTGCCTTTACTTACTTCTTGTGTTAGTTTGAGGTCATCTAAGAGGCAGACACCAAGATTGTTTAGATACATCAGAAATATTACTCCTCATAAGAAATGCCTGTGAGGAAAAAACAATAGAGAGACCTGATGGTGGTTGGGAGATCTGTCAGACCAGTTTGCAGTTTTGATATTTTGAAGGAGTGAGGAAAGGAACAAAAATTGAGTGGAGGAGTTTTAGGTAGAAATATAATTCAGAGAATTCAGTAAAGTTGATGAAATTGACCAAGCTAAAGTCACCTCTCAAAGAAGTCCACAGCTCCCAGGACCTGACCTGTTTTAGTATTCCTGCAAAACTTACTCCTTGGCCAGGAGCAGCTTATGGGAAAGGTGGCCTCAGTGTAGATGCAGCGGTATATTTCAGAGTAAAATAGATGAGCTGCTGGTCATGTATGCTCCCCACAGTAGAAGATCTGAGACGTGTGCTTTCATGACAACTATATTCCTCCTCTTCCATTCACTCTATCCTTATGGTTTGTGATTATAGTTAGCAGCCCCCCCGACATACATGTTTTAGCACAGAATTTCACAGAGACATATACCACAAAAACATACAGATACGTGTATATGTTAATATATATATATATATGTGTGTATATATATATATACACACATACATAGAGGCTAATGCTGGAGAAGGAAATGGCTACCAACTCCAGTATTCTTGCCTAGAGAATCCTGTGGACAGAGGAGCCTGGTGGGCTGCTGTCCATAGGGTCACACAGAGTCGGACACGACTGAAGTGACTTAGCATGCATGCATGCACTGGAGAAGGAAATGGCAGCCCATTCCACTGTTCTTGCCTGGAGAATCCCAGGGACAGAGGAGCCTGCTGGGCTGCCGTTTATGGGGTCGCACAGAGTTGGGCACTACTGAAGTGACTTAGTAGCAGCAGCAGCAGAGGCTAATGCATAGAAAAACATATACATATATGTATATATGAATATGTATATGTGTGTGTGTGTGTGTATGTGTATATACATATGATCAAATCATCCACAAGAAAAAGAAATGCAAAAAGGCAAAATTGTAGTTTGAGGAGGCCTTACAAACAGCTGAGAAAAGAAGAGATGCAAAAGGCAAAGGAGAAAAGATAAATTATACCCATCTGAATTCAGAGTTCCAAAGAATAGCAAGGAGAGATAAGAAACTCTTCCCAAGTGATCAATGCAAATAAGTAGAGGAAAACAATAGAATGGGAAAAACTCGAGATCTCTTTAAGAAAATTAGAGATACTAAGAGAATATTTCATGCAAAGATGGGCACAATAAAAGAAAGAAAATGTATGGACCTAACAGAAACAGAAGATATTAAGAAGAGGTGGAAAAGATAAACAGAATAACTATACAAAAGAGATCTTAATGACCTGGATAACCATGATGGTGTGATCACTGACCTAGAGCTAGACATCCTGGAGTGTGAAGTCAAGTGGGCCTTAGGAAATGTCACTATGAGCAAAGCTAATAAAGGTGATGGAATTCCAGCTGAACTATTTCAAAGCCAAAAAGATGATGCTGTAGAAGCACTGCAGGAGATATGCCAGTTTTCAAATTTGGAAAATTCAGCAGTGGCCACAGCAGTGGAAAAGGTCAGTTTTCATTCCAATCCCAAAGAAAGTCAATGACAAAGAATATTCAAGCTACCACACAATTACAGTCATCACACACACTAGCAAAATAATGCTCAAAATTCTCCAAACTGGGCTTCAATAGTATGTAAACGGAGAAATTCCAGATGCTCAAGCTGGATTTAGAAAAGTCAGAAGAACCAGGGATCAAATTGCCAACATCCATTAGATCATAGAAAAAGCTAGATAATTCCAGAAAAATATCCATTTCTCCTTAATTGACTAAAGCTTTTCACTGTGTTCAGTTCAGTTACTCAATCGTGTCTGACTCTTTGCAACCCCATGGACTGCAGCACGCCAGGTTTCCCCATCCACCACCAATTCCCAGAGCTTACTCAAACTCATGTCCATTGAGTAGGTGATGCCATCCAACCATCTCATCCTCTGTTGTCCCCTTCACCTCCCTCCTTCAATCTTTCCCAACATAAGGGTCTTTTCCAATGAGTCAGTTCTTCCCACCAGGTAGCCAAACTATTGGAGTTTCAGCTTCAGCATCAGTCCTTCCAATGAATATTCAGGACTGATTTCCTGTAGGATGGATGGGTTGCATCTCTTTGCAGTCCAAGGGACTCTCAAGAATCTTCTCCAACACCACAGTTTGAAAGCATCAATTCTCTGGTGCTCAGCTTTCTTTATAGTCCAAGTCTCACATCCATACATGACTACTGGAAAAACCATAGCTTTGACTAAATGGACCTTTGTTGGCAAAGAAAAGTCTCTGCTTTTTAATTTGCTGTCTAGGTTGGTCATAGCTTTCCTTCCAAGGAGTAAGCGTCTTTTAATTTCATGGCTGCAATCACCATCTGCAGTGATTTTGGACCCCCCAAAAATAAAGTCCGTCACTGTTTCCACTGTTTCCCCATCTATTTGCCATGAAGTGATGGGACCTGATGCCATGATCTTAGCTTTCTGAATGTTGAGTTTTAAGCCAACTTTTTCACTCTCCTCTTTCACTTTCATCAAGAGGGTCTTTAGTTCTTCTTCCCTTTCTGCCATAAGTCTGGTGTCATCTGCGTATATGAGGTTAATAGCATTTCTCCTGCCAATTTTGACTAGCTTATGCTTCATTAAGCCTGGCATTTTGCATGATATATTCTGCATATAAGTTAAATAAGCAGGGTGACAATATACAACCTTGACATACTCCTTTCCCTGTTTGGGACCAGTCTGTTGATCCATGTCCAATTCTAACTGTTGCTTCTTGACCTGCATATAGATTTCTTGTGAGGGAGGTAAGGTTGTCTTGTATTCCCATATCTTAAAGAATTTTCAAGTTTGTTGTGATCCTCATGGTCAAAGGCTTTGGCATAGTCAACAAAGAAGAAATAGATGTTTTTCTGGAACTCTTTTGCTTTTTTGATGATCCAGCGATGTTGGCAATTTGATCTCTGGTACCTCTGCTTTTTCTAAATCCAGCTTGAATATCTGGAAGTTCACAGTTTGCATACTGTTTTGAGCAAGAATTTTGAGCATTATTTTGCTAGTGTGTGAGATAAGTGCAACTGTGCAGTAGTTTGAACATTTTTTGGCATTGCCTTTTTTTGGGATTGGATGAAAACTGACCTTTTCCAGTGACTTTGACTGTGTTGATCACAATGAACTGTGAAAAATTCTTAAAATGATGGGAATACCAGACCACCTTACTTGCCTCCTCAGAAACCTGTGTCAGGTCAAGAAGCAGCAGTTAGAACCAGACATGGAACAACAGACTGGTTCCAAATTGGGAAAGGAATACATCAAGGCTGTGTGTTGTCATCCTGCTTATTTAACTTATATGTAGAGTACATCATGTGAAATGTTGGGCTGGATGAAGCACAAACTGGAATCAATGTTGACAGAAGAAATATCAATAACCTTAGATATGCAGATGACATCACCCTTGTTGCAGAAATCGAAGAGGAACTAAAGAACCTTTTGATGAAGTTGAAAGAGGAGAATGAAGAAACTGGCTTAAAAGTCAACATTCTCGCTGTGGGGTGGGATCCCACGCCTGTACGGGCAGTGGTGGCCCGAGAGGGTCATATTTAGCGGCGGAAAAGGCATTCCAGGCCCCATCCGACAAGATCAAAACTGCAAGAGAATGGACAGTGAAGTACAGAGAGATGGAAGGATCTTGGATCTGACTGACGATGCTTGGCGAGAAGATAAGCTGCCTTATGAGGATGTTGCAATACCACTGAATGAGCTCCTCGAACCTGAACAGGACAACGGAGGCACCACAGAGTCTGTTAAAGAACAAGAGATGAAGTGGACGGACTTGGCCTTACAATACCCCCATGAGAATGTTCCCCCCATAGGAAACTGACACCTGGCTCCTTGTTCATTGACAGATTTAAAAAAAATGCAGATACAAAACATTTTCTTTCTGTCTCCTAACTTAAATCTTTTAGTGATAGATCAGTGCTCAAAAATATATAACTAATTTCGTGGCAGCAAAATGCAATGTGAAAATACTCAAATCAGGTTGAGAAGTTAATTGCAGTTTCTTAGGGATGTAGAACATCTGGCCCTTTGAACCTAAAGTTCTTCATTGACTGGCTTGTGTTTGAACATGGTTCATTAAACATTTGCCTTTAATTCTGAAAAAAGAAGTCAACATTCAAAAAATGAAGATCATAGAATCTGGTACCATCCCTTCATGGCAAATACATGGGGAAACAATGGAAAAGTAACAGACTTTATTTTCTTGGGCTCCAAAATCACTGCAGATGTGACTGTAGCCATGAAATTAAAAGATGCTTGCTCCATGGAAGAAAAGCTATGACCAACCTCATCAAGATCCATCTAGTCACAGCTATGGTTTTTCCAGTAGTCATGTATGGATATGAAAGTTGGATCATAAAGAATTGATGCTTTTGAACTGTGGTGTTGGAGAAGACTCTTGAGAGTCCCTTGGACTGCAAGGAGATCCAACCAGTCCATCCTAAAGGAGATCAGTCCTGAGTGTTCATTGGAAGGACTAATGTTGAAGCTGAAACTCCAATGTTTTGGCTGCCTGTTGTGAAGAACTGACTCATTTGAAAAGACTCTGATGCTGGAAAAGATTGAAGGTGGGAGGAGAAGGTGATGACAGAGGATGAGATGGTTGGATGACATCACCAACCCAATGGACATGAGTTTGAGTAAATTCCAGGTGTTGGTGATGGACAGGGAAGCCTGGCATGCTTTAGTCCATGGTAATGCAAAGAGTCGGACATGACTGAATGACTGAACTCAACTGAACTGATGCAAAGTGCTGACTCATTGGTAAAGATTCTGATGCTGGGAAAGACTGAAGGCAGGAGAAGGAGACAACAGAGGACACGATGGCTGGATGGCATCACCAATTCAATGTACATGAGTTTGAGCAAGCCCCAGTTGTTGGTGAAGGACAGGTAATCCTGTTGTGCTGCAGTCCATGAGGTTGCAAAGTTCAGACATGACTCAGTGACTGAAACACAAATATATAGATATCCTATATGGTTTGTGTCTTATATACAAAAGCATTCCTATGTTATTAAGTTTTCTCAGATTAATTATTTTACCCTCCAAAGCTGTGTGGCACTTTAAAAATAAGGATTTTTGAGATAGAAGTGACTTATGGCTGTGATAGAAAGATCAGTATTGAGGGATTAAATATTGTTACTATTGTAATACTTGTAGTTATTACTGTTATTCCCACTTTGATGATGGTTTAGTGGTTTAGTCACTAAGTTATATCTGATTCTTGCAACCCAATGGACTGTAACCATCCAGACTTCTGTGTCCATAGGATTTTCAAGGCAAGAAAAGTGGAGTGGGCTGCCATTTTCTTCTCCTGGGGATCTTCCCAATGCAGGGATCAAACTCAGGTCTCCTGTGTTGTAGGCAGGAGGCTCCTGCATTGCAGATGGATTCTTTACTGACTGAACCACCAGGGAAGCCACTTTATCAAAGAGGAAGTAAGATGCAGAGAAATGAAGCAGATTTCTCAAAGTCACACAGCCCTTTTGTGATTGAACTTGGATTTGAATCTAGATAGTCTGACCATATAGCCCATCTATTTTCCACTGTAATATGTTATCCCCATTTCCATAGTATAGCTTTGTGATAAAATAAGCTTTGTTTATTCAGGTTCAAAAGTAGGTTTGCTTAATATATCTTAGGAACATCTGAACACCTAATATCTTCATTATTAGATTTTATTTGTGGAAAATTGTACTTTATGAAAGTCTTGGTTTCACTTTTATATCACTTTATAACAAATCACCACCCTGAGTTTTAGTGACTTAAAATAACAGCAGTCACCTCTTATTTATTATGGTTTTTGTTAAGTCAGAAATTCAAGCAGGACATAACAGAGATAGCTTGTCTCTTATCTATGATATCTAGAGTGTGAGTTGTAAGAGTCAATGGCTTGATGCTGGATTCATCTGAAAGGACCTGCATCCTAGGTTTAATTGTTGATGTTGACTGTTGGCTGGAAGCTTGGGTAAAAATGCAGCTTGACACACTTGCCTGGGACTTCTCCATATGGATTGGGTTTTGTTTGTTTGTTGTCTTTTTTTTTTTTTTTTTAATAATAGGTGGTTAGTTTCTAAGGCAAGCATTCTGCAAGAGTAAGAATGAGAACATATTGCCTTTTTAAATCTACCTTGGAGATTTCATAGATTTTACCACATTCTATTAGTAGAGGCTGTTACAAAATTCCACACTTGTTGAAGGTTTAAGAGAAGAAAAATAGACCTTGCCTCTTGAGGAAGATGTGTCAATATAACATGGCCAGAAGAACAGGTTAGATGGGATAGCTCTATGTACCTACCTATCTACACGTGTATGGCTTCATTTGGAAAATAGAGTCTTCCATATATCCTTGAATGAAAAACAATGGGAAAACTGGAAAAGATCTAATTTGTACTTGATAGTGAGTATAGTGTAAATTTCTTAATATACTCATCAACTTTGGTAACATTTTATAAATACTGTAAACATATTGCTGTGTTAAAATAGAGAAGATGTCAAGAAAAAGTAATCTTTGGTCAAGACTTGTCTACTAAGGAGCAGTTTCTCTGCAAGTAGCTTTGTTTTGTCTAATAAGCTATCCTTTCTGTTGTCTCTGTTATGATGGTATAAGATCCAAAGTGTTGGATCCACACACAGTGTTTAAGGCTCAGTAGTCACATTTACTGATTTTTTTACCTTGGGCAAGTTATTTAACTTCTGTAAGTCTCAGTACCCTTCTCTATGGAATGGAGAATGATAATAGCTAGTTTATATTGATAGAAAAAATGAATGGTTAAAAGAAATAATACATACAAAATACATGGCATGGAATACATCATTGTTATGTTTTCCTCCACTTGGAAACATGTCTTTGGAAGATGATTCCTCTTTGGATCAGTTTAAAGTAAGAAAATCTTTTGAAGCTATAATTATCTTGTCATGTAGATTCCAAATAGGTTATGCTAAAAAATTCACTTGAAAAACATAAAAATATATTTGATTTATTTTATTTATGTAACTTGTAGTATAAAAATTTGAGAATAACCTAAAAATAGTGCCCAGAATTCTTGCTTGTGTGACACACTAATTCATAAAAAAAAAAATCTTTTTTTTTTTTTTTCAGTTTCAAAAAGGAAGATTTATTTGACAAGTTTCACTTAGCACAATACACCTAAAAGGAAAACCACAATACAATGAAAAATTTAACTCAAGGTCTCAGAATTTCATACAAACACCAAGACCAAAATCCTAAAGTGTTGGTATTGCGTGTCAAATTTCCCCCATTAACTTAAAAAAAAAAAAAAGCTTAATGTTACGTGCCATAGAGGTTATTAAATGAAACTAGAATTAACAAACATGCCAAATGTTTCACTTTTAATTGTAGACACAGCTCCTATATTGAGTTTTACAAAAAAGCATGTCTTTCAACATGCATCCAGACAGTGTTCAATGTAATGTGATGTAAGAGCAACGTTTAACATAATTCAACTGCTTTAACCTAAATACACTTACTGCTTAAGTACATCCTACAATAGAACTAACTTGAGAAAAGCTGAAAATTATTTAACAGTAATAGTTTACCCAACCTAGTTGTTACATCCTAGATGAATGTGTGTTCAAAAATACTGAACCTTAAGTCTTTAAAACAATCCTGATTTCCACTTAGAGTAAGCATAAATCACAAGCTTGTATTGCAAAACTGTTAAAACTTAAGTTTTTCTTTTAAAAAACATTGACCAAGGTCAGCGATCAGGATCGATCACATCCCCCATCCACCACTCATACTGGACATGCCAGACATCCCTCCCATTCCGTTCACGCCCACAGACGTTCGGCTCCCGCTACTGTAGTAGCTGCTGTTCACTGCTCCTTGGCTGCCTATGCAATGTTTGATTGAAAATCATTGGAGTTTTCCTGTAAAACTTGGTCATATCCACTCATGCTGCTCTGGCCACCATAGCCGCCTCCATAACCACCACTCAGCTGCTGGCTGGCCGGGTCACCATAACTGGACTGGTTTGACAAGCCCATGCCTCCCATCATTTGGCTACCATAAGCACCACCACTTGCTCCTGCTGTAAATTCAAGAAGAGTTCTACATATCTGTGTGGCATATTTGCTTTGTCTTTTGACATAGCTGCCACAGCATCTTCATGAGTTGCAAACTCAGCATCTGCTTCACCAGTTACTCTGAGATCAGGACCAATTTCAATATGTACTTTCACAGGGTTGAGTGGTGAAAAATAATTATAAATGTCATTCTAAGTAGCTCTGTAAGGTAGTTCCCGCATGTGTACACAGTGTCCTGTTGTGCTCTGGAAAGTAGAGCCACCATCCCCGTATCTGTGATCTGACATTCCTGAAAAACAGTAATTGAGGTCTCTTCCAAATCTATCTGACCCAAAGCCATAGCCATCATTATAGCCATTATAATCGTCATAGCCTCCATAACCTCCACCGTAAGCACCACCCTCATCCTTTCGAAGCCAGCTCCTCTTCCAACGCTGTTATACCCTCTGCAGCCCCAGGTCTGTCACAGGGACCTGGTCGCTGCATGGCCATAAGTTTTCGTGGTGGATCATAGTGAGTTCTAACTTCAGCTCGACTGCTCTTAAAGATTTCGATATACCTGTGCCCTATTCTTTCCTTGTGTTTCTTTAGAGCCTTTTCAACTATTTCCTGTGAAGCAAACTGCACGAAGGCCTCCCCCGCCCCTGGAAGTCTACCAGCAGTGTTATCCCATTTGGCACGATTTCCAACCCTGAGAAGAACTGAACAACTTCTTCCCTGCTACATCCAAAGGGGGGGTCCTCTAAGCCGTACAAAGCCATCATTGGCCGTGTCAGGACTATTTGGACCAGTATGCTTCAACACCCAATCCATTTCAATGTTGTTTGACTTGAATACTTCAACATATCTGTGTCCCATAGTTTCTCTGTCTTTTTTCAGGGCCAATTTGACTTCATCTTCTGATTCAAGTTCAACAAAAGCCTCGCCACTCGGTCTGCCTTCTCTGGTGTAAATGAAACGAATACCTTGAGCCCCATTTTGAATTTTGCAGTCAGAAAAAAAACCACTGCACTTCGTCTGTAGAGCAAGACCAAGCAAGCCCCGGACCTTCACCACGAACCCCTCACCGCCTTCGGTGCCCAACATCATCGTCTCTTAGTGGGTGCTGGCGTCGAATCAGCCTGCAAGACGGGGGATGGCAGTCAGACCCGCTCACACAACTTCGGCGCGGCAGAGACGAAATGGCTCAAAAAAAAAAAAAAAAAATCTTTACTGGGGATCCCTTATATGCCAGAATCAGACAAAGGACTGGGCAAATCAGTGAACAAGGTATGCATGTCCTAATATACAAACAAAATGTTTGCATGTTTGTTGTATATTTTTGTATATTATGCATGTACTAATTTACAAACAAAATATGTATATGCTTATTGCATATTTTTGTTGTATTACATGTTGCTCTTCTGCTCTTTTTGCAACATCTTGATGATAATTTATCTCCCATATTTTAATAACTTTACTGCTTCACATGTTCATTCCACATGACAGTTGTTTACATCTTCCTTTTCCTTTATTTTAGAACTTTTGAAGGAGTCAGAGAACATCTGTCTTACTGGAAGTCACAGAAATTTTGAGTCATAGATTGAATAAAATGTAACAGCTTCCTGTTTAACCTCTATTGCTTTTAAAACATACTGGGTTCTAAGAAATTAAAAGACACTTACTCCTTGGAAGGAAAGTTATGACCAACCTAGATAGCATATTAAAAAGCAGAGACATTACTTTGCCAACAAAGGTCCATCTAGTCAAGGCTATGGTTTTTCCAGTGGTCATGTATGGATGTGAGAGTTGGACTGTGAAGAAAGCTAGTGCTGAAGAAATGATGCTTTTGAACTTGGTGTTGGAGAAGACTCTTGAGAGTCCCTTGGACTGCAAGGAGATCCAACCAGTCCATCCTGAAGGAGATCAGTCCTGGGTGTTCATTGGAAGGACTGATGCTGAAGTTGAAACTCCAATACTTTGGCCACCTCATGTGAAGAGTTGACTCATTGGAAAAGACCCTGATGCTGGGAGGGATTGGGGGCAGGAGGAGAAGGGGACAACAGAGGATGAGATGGCTGGATGACATCACCGACTCGATGGGCATGAGTTCAAGTAAACTCTGGGAGTTGGTGATGGACAGGAAGGCCTGGCGTGCTGCGATTCATGGGGTCACAAAGAGTCGGACACGACTGAGCGACTGAATTGAACTGAGCTGAAGGGATTTATGGAGTAAGTTTAAAGTACACAGACTCAACACTCATATATTCTCACTTAACACTTTAAGCTAGCTTCCTGCTTTTTTGCATCAAGAGGTGTGCAATAACCCCAGGTAAAAACTCAGAAAACAATTTCATTTCTGGTGTACCAAGCTGTGCCTGAAGGATGCTTAATACCACAATCTTAAATCCCAGTGCTGATGTGGTAAGGGAGAGTGTTGGTTTTAGGGATTTTTTGAGCTCTAACTGTGCATTATTTCCTCTAGAATAATGGATTTCCCCTAGGTGTTAAGATTTTACCTGTCTTTTTCTCTGTACATATTCTTTGTACTTTCTTCATCTCAAATTTGTCTCTTAAAAATATTCTGTAATCATCAGCAGAGTATATAATGCTCTTCCATGCAGTAAATATTTCTGAAGCATCAACAGAGAGGAGTTTCTAGAATCCATGCCACTTAGGAAAAGAAAATGGACTAGGTGCTTCTCATTTTATGTTATTGTCACAGTACATGTACTCCATCACTTAGGTGTTTTGGGGAAAAGGAATAAATGTGCATTTTATATTTCAGGCTATAATATTTGAAAGTATACTTTAAAATTGCTTCTTTTGTGCTGACAAATTAGGTTATGTTCAGTGTTTTATTACTTCCTCTCTGACTGTTCTTTACTTTGGTAAAATTTATTTTGATTGGGAGAACAAAAGAAAAGATATTCATGGGCTAATATTAGATGAATCAACAATAGTTCCAGCAAAAATATTTGCCTTCCACATCTGTATATCTCCCAGTTATAAGTGCATTGTGTCAAAAGCAGTAGACATGAAAATGATGGTTCCATTTAATTAAAATAAAATTGAGATTTGAAGTGGAGAATAATCAACAATGTTCACTAATTTTTATCTTTTGAAGTGATTCCTAAATGATCCAATAATTTTCTTTATATCATACTGATTCAAGTATCCACATCAACATTTTTGAAGGCAGGCCTTGTGTTGAAGGACAAAAAAGAGAAGGAGACCAACAAACAATCAATCAACCCAAAACACATTGGTTTTGAATCACATAGACCTGGTTGTTATTTGCTGCCTTATGTCTTAATAGCTATGTGATTTGGAGTAGGTTATTAACCTCCCTTTTACATATTTTATCTGCAAAAACAGGTAATTCAGAGTAAAATGAAGAATAATATGCCTGGCATACAGTAGATGCCCAAGTAAGTTTAATTGTTCTCCATCATTCTCCCTCATCTTTCAACATTTTGGTAGTTCTACATTGATAGAATCAAAGCCACATGATAATATATAAAATTAACTGGATTTGCTGTAACTAGTTTTTATCAAGTTGCCTGATAGGTTTGATGTGTGAAGAGCTGACTCATTTGAAAAGACCCTGATGCTGGGAAAGATTGAGGGTAGGAGGAGAAGGGGATGACAGAGGATGAGATGGTTGGATGGCATCACCAACTCAATGGACATGGGTTTGGTTGGACTCCAGGAATTGGTGATGGACAGGGAGGCCTGGCATGCTGTGGTTCATGGGGTCACAAAGAGTTGGACACGACTGAGCAACTGAACTGAACTGATGAAATGAACTTTTCCAAAAAGTCACTCCAAAAATAAAATCCAGCTTATTTATTTAAATGCAAGTCGGGATGAATTAAGTTCTACCAGGGAGATGTACACATGTGACATGTGGTTCAGAGAAAGGAGAGAGAATATCAAATCATTAGATAAACCTTCAAGTTGCATTTTATTCAGGATTTAAAGATTTAAATTGCTAGAGATAGAGTGATATTCAAGGCAGAGAACATAGCATGAACAGTACCCAGGAAGAAGCTTATAACTGTAGGGCAGATTTAGACAGCAGTTGGTAGTTTTATACATGAGACTTTTGTAACATAAGTTTGCAAACAAGTGGTCCATCCAGTTTGCTTACATTACATTCCAAGTAAACTGTAGGCTGTGAATAGACAGTGAAGATTTCTGAGTAGGGGAGACTGGGAACCTCTTGAAGGCAAAAACTGATCTTTTTACCTTTGAATCACTAGCACCATGGGCTTCCCTTGTGGCTCAGTTAGTAAAGAATCTGCCTGCAATGCGGGAGACCTGGGTTTAATCCCTGGATTGGGAAGATCCCCTGGAGAAGGGAAAGGCTATCCACTCCAGTATTATGGCCTGGAGAATTCCATGGACCAAGTCCATGGGGTTGCAAAGAGTTGGACATGACTGAGTGACTTTTACTTTCACCATGGACAGTGCTAGAGCTTCAGTGGATGACATTGAATGACTTTTCAAATTTTGCATTAATTCACTTATGACTGTAAACCATTTGAAAACAGAGACTATTGTGTTCTGCTGTTCTTTTTTGTATTATGAAACTATCTAATGACTTTTATATACTTTACATGTGCCAAGCACTGTTCTGAGGAATTTGTAGGTATGACTCTATAAGATAGAACTGTTATACCTCACACATTTAATGCCTGAAATTTGGTGTTTAAAAGTGATTTGGATGTATTAATGCAAAGAGTAAATATATTTTTTTTCTTGTTTCTGATTCACATGGAGAGAAAAGAGTGAAGGAATGAGAGAAACAAAATACCTGCCAATACATATCATGCAATTCTTTAATTTCTCCATGCACTTAGTGCCCGTTGTCTGCCAGGCAATTGTGTTACTTGCAAGCTGGCTAAAACCTGGTTGCTATGCTCGAAACTGACATGTAGATATATACTTAGAGCACAATATGATAATTGCCCAGGGCTTTGTAGGTGCTTTTTAGGAATTTGTTAAATTAATGAATTATGGTGGTGGTGGGTAGATACCCTGGAGAAGGGAAAGACTACCTACTCTAGTATTCAGGCCTGGAGAACTCCATTGACTCTATAGTCTATGGGGTAGCAAAGAGTTTCATTTAGTTACTAAGTCATGTCTGACTCTTTTGGCCCCATGGACTAAAGCTTGCTAGGCTGCTCTGTCCGTGGAATTCTCCAGGTAAGAGTACTGGAATGAATTGCCATTTTTTTTCTGCAGGGGATTTTCCCGACTTCAGGATTGAACCCAGGTCTCCTTCATTGCAGGTGGATTCTTTACCAACTGAGCTACCAGGGAAGACCCTGAATGAATAGTGAGAGGTTATAATAGTGGCCTAACTGTAGAGATAGGGAGACAAGGTCATGACAGACATTCAGAATCATATTGTATGCTATTTACATACATAAATATCTTTAAGGAGTTCTGGCTTTTCAGACAAGAAGTTTATAAAAATAATTCAGACATGGATCTTGTAGTAATTAGATTAACTGGATCCAGGCAAGGATGGGAACTAAAAGATTAAGAACATAATTGTGCTTGATTATTAGATAGTGTGAGTATATTTTGGTTCAGGGAGGTTAGTTGTGAGACTACTCTGCTAAAGGGCATAATTGTTTAGTGAGACTAGAAGAGAGACCTACTTGTCTGTTACTGAGATTAAAAAAAAGCAGCTTGCATATCTGCATCAATACAACAGATTGACACCTGTGTTTGATATGCAGCCTCAGCTACCTGAGAAGCAGACCCCAATCTTATTAGGAGAGGAAACCCTAAACTACATTAGATAATAAGCCTAAATTTCTTGAAAACACAAAATTATGTCTTTTGTGAATTATCATACTTAATCTTGGGAACATTTAACATTAAATTTTGGGAAGATTAAATCAAATCCATAGTATTCATAGTTTTATGTTAATTTGGAAATAATTTGTGCATGTTTGGTATCTTGAGTACTTGTAACCTTTAAGATAATTTGGTGTTTTAAATGTATAATTTGCCAATTTAAAGCTTGTAACATATTGGACTTGTGATTCCAATTAATAATTTGTCACTCAGTAAGTGTGAAATTTTTGTAACAGGATAATATTATTTTCCTAAATTTGTAAAAAGTATTAGTATTTAATGAAAATTAAGATTGACTATGTTATGTTTAAAATTTTATGTTTACAATAACTTCATAAGTACTTGAGAAAGTTTATCTACTAGACAATTTACTTAAAAGTAGGATACAACATGTTAGATGTATAAGTGCAGGATAAAATCTTAAGGACATTTAAATTAATAAAATCTCTTTATCTTACTTAGATTAACTGAAAATTTGTCAATTTTGTTGATTTTTTTAAAGACCCAATATTTGGATTTATTTTCTCTCTTGTTTTCATAATCTTTTTTATTCATTTCTACTGTTTCTATTATTGGATTGGCCAAAAATTTCATTGATTTTTTCCCCCATAGCACCATATATAAACCACAATGAAATTTTGGCCAGCCCAATATTTCTTCCTTCCTCTTGCTCTAAGTTTAGACTGATCTTACCCCTTATTCCACACACCAGAATTTTAAAATGTAAGTCTTGGTTGTTGATTTGTTTTATTTTTTCTTTTATAGCTATAATTTTCCCTTCTATGTAGGCTTTTATCTGAATCTCATAATTTTTTGGAATGTTGTATTTTTATTTTTATTCTCCTTAAAGTATTTTATAATTTCTCTTATGATTTATTTTTCTATCCATTATGTATTTAAAAATGTGTTCCTTATTTCCAAAATATTTGTAAATTTCCAAACTTTCCTCCTGCAGTGGATTTCTTACTTTATTCAATTGTAATCATATACCATATTTTGTATTATTTTAATTCTTTTAAATGTAATGAAATATCATTTATGGTGAGTGTATAGTCTCTCTTGGAGTATGAAATGGCAACCTGCTCCAGTATTCTTGCATGGATAATACCATGGACAGAGGAAACTGGTGGGTTACGATCCATGGGGTTGCAAAGTTCAGTTCAGATCAGTCACAGTCGTGTTGGACTCTTTGCGACCCCATGCATCGCAGCACTCCAGGCCTCCCTGTCTGTCACAAACTCCCGGAGTTTACTCAAACTTATGCGTTTTGAGTCGGTGATGCCATCCAGCCAACTCATCCTCTGTCGTCCCCTTCTCCTCCTGCCCCCAATCCCTCCCAGCATCAGCGTCTTTTCCAATGAGTCAACTCTTCACATGAGGTGGCCAAAGTATTGGAGTTTCAGCTTCAGCATTAGTCCTTCCAATGAACACCCAGGACTGATCTCCTTTAGGATGGACTGGTTGGATCTCCTTGCAGTCCAAGGGACTCTGAATAGTCTTCTCCAACACCACAGGCCAAAAGCATCAGTTTTTTGGTGTTCAGCTTTCTTCACAGTCCAACTCTCACATACATACATGACCACTGGAAAAATAATAGCCTTAACCAGATGGACTTTTGTTGGCAAAGTAATGTCTCTGCTTTTTAATATGCTGTCTAGGTTGGTCATAACTTTCCTTCCAAGGAGTAAGCGTCTTTTAATTTCATGGCTTCAATCACCATCTGCAGTGATTTTGGAGCCCCCCCCCACAAATAAAGTCTGACACTGTTTCCACTGTCTCCCCATCTATTTGCCATGAAGTGATGGGACCAGATGCCATGATCTTAGTTTTCTGAATGTTAAGGTTTAAGCCAACTTTTTCACTCTCCTCTTTCACTTTCATCAAGAGGCTTTTTAGTTCCTCTTCACTTTCTGCCATAAGGGTGGTGTCATCTGCATATCTGAGGTTATTGATATTTCTTCCAGCAATCTTGATTCCAGTTTGTGTTTCTTCCAGCCCAGCAATATTCATGATGTACTCTGCATATCAGTTAAATAAGCAGGGTGACAATATACAGCCTTGATGTACTCCTTTTCCTATTTGGAACCAGTCTGTTGTTCCATGTCCAGTTCTAACTGTTGCTTCCTGACCCACATACAGGTTTCTCAAGAGGCAGGTCAGGTAGTCTGGTATTCCCATCTCTTTCAGAATTTTTCCACAGTTTATTTTGATCCACACAGTCAAAGGCTTTGGCATAGTCAATAAAGCAGAAATAGATGTTTTTCTGGAGCTCTCTTGCTTTTTCGATGATCCAGCTGATATTGGCAATTTGATCTCTGGTTCCTCTACCTTTTCTAAAACCAGCTTGAACATCTGGAAGTTCTTGGTTCATGTATTGCTGAAGCCTGGCTTGGAGAATTTTGAGCATTATTTTACTAGCGTGTGAGATGAGTGCGGTTGTGCTGTAGTTTGAGCACTCTTTGGGATTGCCTTTCTTAGGGATTCGAATGAAAACTGACCTAGTCCTGCGGCCACTGCTGAGTTTTCCAAATTTGCTGGCATATTGAGTGCAGCACTTTCACAGCATCATCTTTCATATTTGAAAGCATCATATTTCATATTTGATTTAAAATAGCTCAACTGGAATTCCATTACCTCCATTAGCTTTGTTCATAGTGATGCTTTATAAGGCCCACTTGACTTCACATTCCAGGATATCTGGCTCTAGGTGAGTGATCACACCGTTGTGATTATCTGGTTCGTGAAGATCTTTTTTGTACAGTTCTTCTGTGTATTCTTGCCACCTCTTTTTAATATCTTCTGCTTCTGTTAGGTCCATACCATTTCTGTCCTTTATCAAACCCATCTTTGCATGAAATGTTCCCTTGATATCTCTAATTTTCTTGAAGAGATCTCTAGTCTTTCCCATTCTGTTCTTTTCCTCTATTTCTTTGCATTGATCACTGAGGAAGGCTTTCTTATTTCTCCTTGCTATTCTTTGGAACTCTGCATTCAAATGGGAATATCTTTCCTTTTCTCCTTTGCTTTTTGCTTCTCTTCAGTTCACAGCTATTTGTAAGGCCTCCTCAGACAATCATTTTGCTTTTTTGCCTTTCTTTTCCATGGGGATGGTCTTGATCCCTGTCTCCTGTACAATGTCATGAACCTCCTTTCATAGTTCATCAGGCTCTCTGTGTATCACATCTAGTCCCTTAAATCTATTTCTCACTTCCACTGTATAGTCATAAGGGATTTGGTTTAGCTCATACCTGAATAGTCTAGTGGTTGTCTGTACTTTCTTATGTTTAAGTATAAATTTGGCAATAAGGAGTTCATGATCTGAGCCACAGTCAGCTCCCAGTCTTGTTTTTGCTGACTGTATAGAGCTTCTCCATCTTTGGCTGCAAAGAATATAATCAATTTGATTTCCGTGTTGACCATCTGGTGATGCCCATTTGTAGAGTCTTCTCTTGTGTTGTTGGAAGAGGGTGTTTGCTATGACAAGTGCATTCTCTTGACAAAACTCTATTAGCCTTTGCCCTGCTTCATTCTGTACTCCAAGGCCAAGTTTGCCTGTTACTCCAGGTGTTTCTTGACTTCCTACTTTTGCATTCCAGTCCCCTATAACGAAAATGACATCTTTTTTGGGTGTTAGTTCTAAAAGGTCTTGTAGGTCTTCATAGAACCATTCAACTTCAGCTTCTTCAGCATTACTGGTTGGGGCATAGGCTTGGATTACCATGATATTGAATGATTTGTCTTGGAAATGAACAGAGATCATCTGTCATTTTTGAGACTGCAACCAAGTATTGCATTTTGGACTCTTGTTGACTATGATTGCTACTCCATTTCTTCTAAGGGATTCCTGCTCACAGTAGTAGATATAATGGTCATCTGAATGTGTTAAATTCACCCATTCCAGTCCATTTTAGTTTGCTGATTCCTAGAATGTTGATATTCATTCTTGCCATCTCTTGTTTGACCACTTCCAATTTGCCTTGATTCATGGACCTAACATTCCAGGTTCCTATGCAATATTGCTCTTTACAGCATTGGACCTTGCTTCTATTACCAGTCCCATCCACACCTGGGTATTGTTTTTACTTTGGCTCCATCCCTTCATTCTTTCTGGAGTTATTTCTCCACTGATCTCCAGTAACATATTGGGCACCTACAGACCTGGGGAGTTCCTCTTTCAGTATTCTATCATTTTGCCTTCTCATACTGTTCATGGGGTTCTCAAGGCAAGAATAGTTAAGTGGCTTGCCATTCCCTCCTCCAGTGGACCACATTCTGTCAGACCTCTCCACCATAACCCGTCCATCTTGGGTGACGCCACACAGCACAGCTTAGTTTCACTGAGTTAGACACAACTGTGGTCCTGTGATCAGATTGGCTGGTTTTCTGTGATTATGGTTTTAGTGTGTCTGCCCTTGGATGCCCTCTCACAAAGAGACAGATACAATTTAGTCACGGAGTATATATTTTCTACTGGAGAATAGTCTATATTCACTTAAGAAAGATAGAAAGATTGCATTCTTTGTTTTTGGTTGGAGTGCTCTCTAAGTGTTGGTCCGGTCTATTTGGCTTATAATGTTGCCCAAGTCTTTTATTACCTTTTGATCTTTCACTCTATCTCTGTATAAAAATATACAATGTGTCCCCTGTGGAAAGCATATCAGTGGATCTTGTTTTTTTATCTAATCTGACAATCTCTGTCTTTTGATTGGATTTTCTAATCAAATCTTAGCTAATATTATTATTGATACAGTTGAATTTGCCTGGCATTACTTCGTCTTCAATAAATCTTACATCATTTTTAGTCATCTAAGTATTTTCTGGTATGTAACATTTTAATTCCTTTAATATGTATTTTTCTAGATTTTTGGACTTATTTTCTTAATGATTGAGTATGGAATTAATATATTCAGCTTTCTTATCAAAATATGCTTTTAGTGAAAGAGAAACTTGACTTTATATAGCTCTATTCTATCTTCCCAATTTTTGTGTAGCTATAACTTTTATCATTATACATTCTAATTATATGTATGTTCCAAAACCAACTATCTCTGTTACAATAATTTACAAATTGAGTGTGTATTTATAAAGTTTGTTATATTAACCTTTTATTCTGCTTGTTATATTAACATTTATTTATCATTCTGCATTTTCTGTGTTCAGTTCAGTTCAGTCACTCACTTGTGTCCAACTCTTTGTGACCCCATGGCCTGCAGGATGCCAGGCTTCCCTGTCTATTGCCAACTACTGGAGCATACTCAAACTCATGTCCATCTAGTCGGTGATGTCATCCAACCATCTCATTCTCTCTTGTCCCCTTCTCCTACTGTCTTCAATCTTTCCCAGCATCAGTGTCTTTTCCAATGAGTCAGTTTTTCGCTTCAGGTGGCCAAAGTATTGGAGTTTCACCTTCAGCATCAGTCTTTCTAATGAATATTTAAGACTGATTTCCTTTAGGATGGACTGGTTGGATCTCCTTGCAGTCCAATGGACTCTCCAGAGCCTTCTCCAACACCACAGTTCAAAAGCACCAATTCCTTGGCACTCAGCTTTCTTCATAGTCCAACTCTCACATCCATACATGACTGCTGGAAAAACCATAGCTTTGACTAGACAGACCTTTGTGGGCAAAACAATGTCTCTGCTTTTTAATATACTCTCCAGATTAATTATAACTTTTCTTCCAAGGAGAAAGCATCTTTTAATTTCATGGCTGTAGTCATCATCTGCAATGACTTTGGAGCCCCCCAAAATAAAGTCTGTCAATGTTTCCATTGTTTTCCCATCTATTTGCCATGAAGTGTTGGGATCAGATGCCATGATCTACATTTTTGGAATGTTGAGTTTTAAGCTAACATTTTCACTCTCCTCTTTCACTTTCATCAAGAAGCTTTTTAGTTCTTCTTCACTTTTTGCCATAAGTCGTGGTGTCATCTGCATATCTGAGGTTATTGATATTTCTCCCAGCAATCTTGATTCCAGCTTGTGCTTCATCCAGCCCAGCATTTCTTATGATGTACTTTGCATATAAGTTAAATAAGCAAGGTGACAATATACAGCCTTGATGTACTCCTTTCCCAATTTGGAACCAGTCTGTTGTTCCATGTCCAGTTCCAACTGTTGCTTCTTGACCTGCATACAGATTTCTCAGGAGGCAGGTCAGGTGGTCTGGTATTCCCACCTCTTTAAGAGTTTTCCGCAGTTAGTTTTGATCCACACAGTCAAAGGCTTTGGTGTAGTCAATAAAGCAGAAACAGATGTTTGTCTGCTCATTTGCTTTCAAGTTATTGTCTGCTGTCATTTTCTTACTCCAATATAATTGTGCTCTTTTGTACAGCTTTTGTGCTATTATTATCAGATATTTCTATCTACTATATCAAAATTTTAGAATAATATTCACATAGTTTACAAAATTAGTTTGTAAATTTTTAAGAGCATAAAGATGATAAAATATGTATTTGTTTTCTTGTATTATTCCACAATTGTCTTTATCTATGCCTCTGTGTGTTTATATATATATATATATATATATATATTTCAGTTACTGTCTGATTCACATTCTTTCAGACTTTAAAAAAAACTTCCTTTAGTATTTATTGTAAGTTATGCCTACTGGAGATGAATTATTTTTTCTTTTTTTTTGCTTATTTCAAAAAGGTGTTTATTATGCCTTCATCCTGAAACATGTCTTTACTTGATATGACACTCTTGTTTTCTGATTTATTTTCCCAGCACTTCTATCCCACTGTCTTTATTGTTTCTGATGAAAAATCATCTCTTCACCTTATTGGAGTTCCCTTGTACATAAGTCCTTTTTCTCTTGTTACTTTCAAAATTTTCTGCTTGTCATTGGCTGTATATGTTTTTAATATGATGTGTCTTGGTTTTGAATAGCTTTGTATTTACCTCTTTGGAGTTCAAAGAGGTAAATTCAAGAATTTAAATTCAAGAAGTTAGCTTCTTGAATGTGCAGAGTAAAGATTTTCATCACATTTGGGAAGGTTTTACTCATTATTTCTTTGAATATTTTCTGCTTTTTTTTTTTAACCCTAATTTTTTTTCTGGTACTCTGGTACTTAATGATGTCCCACATTTCTTTATGGTTCTGCTTATTTTTCTTTATTCTTTTCTTTCACTCTTCTTTGGATTGTAAGATCTCTATTGATTTATCTTTATGTTTTCTATTTTTTGTCTTGTTTTTTTATGTTTTCTATTTTTGTCTGTCATTTTAAATATACAGTTGAGCCCCTTTAGGGATATTTTTATTTTAGTTATTAAACTTTTCACTTCAAGTTTTCTTTTGGTTACCCTTTAAAATTTAATTTCTATTGTTCATACCTATTAATATTCCCTTTTTGTGAGACATGATACCTTTGTTTATTTTGTTAAGCCTATGCTTAATATATTTTTAAAAACTGATTTAATACCTTTTTTAGGTCCAAGATCTGAGCCCTTTCATAGGCAATTCTTTTGTCTATTTTTTTCCCCTGCATATGGATCATATTTTCCTACTTCTTTACCTGGCTCAAAATTTTAAATGAAATATTAGATAATAAATTGTATGTGTTTTCTGCTTCAGAGCTTCTTGTTGCTGTTTCCTTATTTACTTGTTTAAAGACTTTGGTTGACTATTTTCATGACTTCTGTTTTCCCCACAGCATACAACCTCTGACATCACCTCTCAGAGGAGAAAAACTCATTCATGCAGATCACATTTGATGACTCCTTAGCAGGGTTCCCTTTGACTGTCTCTTGTCCTGATCACTCTATTAAAGCAGCTGCTTCTATTGGTATCATACTCAGATTTAGGCTTTATTAATTGCTGTCTGCTTACAGTATTTTCATCAGTGCCCTGGGGCATAAGTTGCTTAACAATCTGATGCAATTAAATTCAAGTTCCTTTGCTGATTTAGTTTTTAAGGCCTGTCTCTGAGATAGGTTGTAATTCCAGGAAGACTTCTTCCTGTCTCTCTTCTCTGTTTCTTTCTGGTCAACTAGCTGGCCTATGATTTAGCAAGGGCTCTCAGCCTCCTCTTAATTGCTAACCACCAAAATCTCCATTGTTTTGGGGAGTTCTCTGAGGTTTTTAACTTTTCACAATCTATTCCAAATAAAGTGAGTTCCCTTGGGGAAAAGATTCAGAGCTCTCTTTTCTTATTGCCTACCTTTCCTTCTGGAGATGGAAATGGCAACCCACTCCAGTATTCTTGCCTGGAAAATCCCATGGACAAAGGAGTCTTGTGGACTACAGTCCATGGGGTCACAAAGAGTTAGACTTGACTGAGCAACTGAGCACACATATGTGTGTGTGTGTGTGTGTGCGCATGCAAGTGAGTGCACTCACACACACACACACACACACACACACACACACACACACACCTCTTGAGCAAAACCTCCAAGCTACTACTTCAAAACTGGTTGTGGGACAGTGTCTCAGAGTGACATTTCTTCTTTACAAGCTGCACAGTGGGAGGAAGTGATAGACTTCTTGGCTATCCAGGTGTTCTTGTCTTGCCTCCTCTGGAACATAACATTGGTCAACATTGGATGACAAGTTTACTGCATTATTTCAGGTACAAGAAAAAATTATTAACAAAACTATCTAAAGGAGTATAAGCCTTATGAAGCTCAAGGGATATACAAATTTTGCTGTAGAATGGGGGCTTTTATTAATTCTGAAGTCTTATGTTGAATGTTGGTGACTGACTAAAAATTATTCAGAGAAAATCTGGGATTGTGTGGGGGAGATACAGAGTTATCAGAGATCATGACTATCTCCAGATGGAGACAGCAGGTGTATGCCCAAGATAGCATATGGACTTGAGGAACTGCAAGGAGTTTAGTATGACTAGAGCTTAAGTTGGGAGGGGAATTGTAGAAAGATATTTGATTGTAGATTTAAGAAGGGCTAGATTCTGAAGGTGATTTATATCAGGTTTTGTAGTCTCCATTAAACTGAAAAGTGGCATTGTCCCTCAGTTATGAGAAGTGTAGCATTTGCAGTAGATTTTAAAAACCTTTCTCTTGTGGGTCACCCTTTGGTTTTATTTGAATTGAACTTTATTTTTCATGAAATATTCTTAGGGCTTGCATGAAGTGGAGTAGAGCATTTCTGAGAGTGAGAAAAAGTATCTAAAGCAGAACTGGAGGGCATGAATGTATCCCAAGGCATCTTTTATTCCCCTGGCATCATAAAAACAGGTGAATTATGACTAAACCATGGAGAACTCAGCATCTAATACAATGATGGAATTGCATAATTGGAACATATCAGAGGGATGATATTGTCAAAACAGCTACATCTCTATTATGCTGTCCACTTTAGCCAGGTCACACACACAATTGGATTAGTAACAGCTCTAGGCTAGCTGAGTTAAAATTGGATGGAACCAAAACAGATTCGTAAGGTTTTGGGTCTTTTGGGTATGACAGGAAACCACCTTAGGGAAAAGATATCCACAATTTCTATTCCACTGGGCTGTTCATTGTCAGACTAACGGGGATTTGGAAAATTGTTTATGCGTGTTTAATTTTGTGAATTGTTCCCTTGGCCCTTAACTCTCACAGTTGCATTTACATAATTATAATTACAGCATAGTTATTTCTGATAATTTTAAGCAAGTGAAAGATGTTTCCCCCCTGTGCCCGTATCAGGCATGTAATTGGAGCTCAGTAGGTATATCTTGATTTATTTGGGAGTGAAGGGTCACAGTCATTCTCATGCTACCTTTTAGATAATCTGGCACAGGTTCTGTCACGTAAAGACTCACCGATTGCTATTTTTAGTCATATTGAAACTAATGGAAATTTTGTCTCCATTGTATATTGATGTGTTTCTTGAAAATGCTTAAAGAATTTCCTAGTTCTTTCTTCTGTCTCTTATGTCCTTAGAGTTGGTAGTGCACTGGAGATCAGAGTGACATCCTTAATCCCACACTGCCTATGAGATGAATTTAGGTCTCTTCTTTTTTAAAAAATATGTTTATTAATAAATGGAAAGGTGAATTGATTCTTTAAGAAAGAATTGGAAAACAGGAAATTTAGAATTCCTTTCCATAGGGAGTAATATCTAAGAAATAGTATGAGTATACCTGTATCAGAGATTAGATAAAATAGTACCTCTTTTTTACAGAAAGAAAACCATTTCTATGGGGGTTCTTTTAGAGTTATAAGTATTTTAAAACTTTTAAAATGCATTAATATCTTATTGAAAAAATAGTTTTAATGTATTTGGAAAGTATGAAATATTCAAAGAACAAAATTCAAATTATATATAATCTCACTTTGGGCTTCCCTGGTGACTCAGAGGTTAAAGCGTCTGCCTGCAATGTGGGAGACCTAGGTTCGATCCCTGGGTTGGGAAGATCGCCTGGAGAAGGAAATGGCAACCCACTCCAGTATTCGTGCCTGGAGAAGTCATAACTTCTGTTCATTTGAAGTATGTTTTAACCTTTTTGTTCTATATAATTTTTATAATTAGATACCCTTTTCTTCTCAACATTATTGGTACATTTCCACGTTACTAAATAGTCTTAAAATATTTTTATCTGGTGTTGGCATGTAGGACATTTAGATTGCTTCTATTTTTGTCTGTACTGAATAATGACATAAAAATCTTTATCCATGTTTTTTCCACTTTTATTATTTCTCAGGGGGCTTCCCTGGTGGCTCAGCAGTAAACAATCTGCCTGCAATGCAGGAGCTGCAGGAGACACAGGTTCAATCCCTGGGTCAGGAAGATCCCCCCTGGAGAAGGGCATGGCAACCCACTCTAGTATTCTTGTCTGGAGAATCCCATGGGCAGAGGAGCCTGGCGGGCTACAGTCCATAGGATTGTAAAGAGTCAGACATGACGCATGTGTATGACATTGTTAAAAAAAAAATCAGAGGATCTAAAATAAATGAAACATGATAAATATCCAGAAGTCCACATTACCTTATGTTATTAGTTGATCACAACCCTTTTTTCCTACTGAATCTGGTGAAGACCTCAAAACACTTTTTTCAAATTTATATATTTCTGTTCAAGATATTTCAACAGTTTGAAACTTTTATTTTAATCTTACAATTTATGTCTGAGTTTAGCTAATTCAATTTTAATTTTCACATCCTTGCCTACCACAATTACCAGTCTAATTTATTAGTATGATTTTTACATTAGGTATTCACTCAATCTTATTTACTTCAAATTTTATCTGCTCTGCAATGCCTTGCTCTACTTCTAGACTTACTTCTTTTTTCACATCAATCCTATCTTGTTCATGGCTTTTCAATATACCTCTTAGTTAGGGAAATTAAATACCAGCTCTTAATTCCAATATTTGAAACACTTATAGAGAAAGTTGTGTTTTTTTGTTTTTTGTTTTTTTAATGAAAACAATTTTAGGAAAGTTGGACAAAGGGTTAAGTACAGGTCAAGAGTAGGGAAGTATGTTCAGATTTATGGCTTAGATTTGTCTCCTTACCACAGAGTAAACAATACTTTCCATTCAATAAAATAAAACAAAGATGTCTTTGGCTAGCTGAAGAAAGAAAAAATCTAACAACAAGAAATCTAATGAATGTCAGAGGTTTGGATTTCATACTAGCATAGAGATTTTGTGTTTATTGTCAATGGTCAGCATTAAAATCAGTACTTTGGTTCCAGTGTTTAATTTCCTGAAGAATATTGGCCACTGCCCCAACTTCAATATGGGTATGTATTGCTTTATCATCTAAACTGAATAGCATCTTATAAAGGAAATCATTGGTTAGTCACAATGGCATTTCATTTTGCTTCATATCTAGCACTCACATTTGATGGTACTGTACATATTTACTACCTATATTTTTGTACAAAACTGTGCTAACAAAACCCGGGCTTTTAATGGTAGTGCTTCCAGTGTAAATTAGAAAATGCTAGTATAATTAGGTTCACTAGAGTGTGATAGGAATAGAGTGTTTTCTGTAGCAATTAAAGGTTCAGTGTCAGGTAATTAAGTAAATCTGTATTTCCACAGAAAAATGGAAGAGGATCCCTTGAGTTTATGGTGTGTGTATATGTGCTCAGTCGTTAAGTTGTGTCCAACTCTTTGAGACCCCATAGACTGTAGCCCACCAGACTCCTCTGTCAGGCAAGAATACTGGAGTGGGTCTCCATTTCCTCCTGCAGGGGGTCTTCCCCATCCAGGGATCAAACCCCTCTCTTGCATCTCCTGTGTTGGCAGGTGAATTCTTTACCACTGAACTACCTAGAAAACTCTCAGTTTATGGTACATTATTATAAAGATCTTGAAAGCAAAGTTCCCATAATTAGCCCTTTATCTGCATATCAAAATACAGTTGCTGTCATTTACAGTGCTTTATGGGCTTCAAACTATAACGCAAAAGTCAGTACATTCTTTCAATGCCATCTTTATTACTCACGTACTCTGGGAATCTTCTGTTTAAAGTTTTCCAGTAGTCTTACTTGTTCAACTAGTCAATGCTACACTCTGATGTTCATATGATGCTGTATGTATGCAGGATAATTAGATCAGATTTCTGAGGTTATTTTTAGCCTTTTCAAAGAAGTTGGGAATGCAATACATTTGCTCCACGCTGTTATTTACAGGGAAACGACTTGTATTTGATGATAGTTTACTCTGATGGTATTTGGAGAAAATTGGCAAAGTTGTAACATTTTTGTTTTTTTTTTAAATCAATGGGCTTCTGTTTCTGGCACTTGCTTTCAAAAAAACACCATGACTGCTGCTGCGCATAATAAATTCATCACACCATGATCCAGCGCCAAGTCAACTTAGGGAAAAAATAGCCTGGGCTCTGGGTCAGAGCCATGCATTCTGAAAATGATGGACTTCTGAATCTTAAACTTGAAGTCTCATTATAGGAATGGCAAAAGTCATATGGCCTAAAGTCCAAGGAAAATGGGTAGAGAAGTACATCTGGCTCTTTTGGCATCTACTACCACATTCTGGTTCTAACATCATGGAAAAGTGAGTAGATCCTCAAGTGGGAGTGATTTGGTATTTGAGAAATATTAATGTTTTATTCATTTTAGTTTTGCATGATATTTGTTATCACAAAGCGGAATTTTTCCTGTTTCATTCAACTATCAAATGGTGGGTGCCTAAGAGTTATTAGAAACTATATGTATTTGCTATGGAACACAATTCCTTGTTCTGTAGAAGTTAGTAGTTTAGTACAAAAACAGTTGTATAAATGAATATGTGCAACATCATGTGATAAACGCTATCTATGATATAGATAGATAATGTGAGCTGACTAAGCATGCTTTGAAAATCAAAGTACCACTTTGGTTAGACTCTGTTCTGCTTCATGCCAGGAGTGAAGTTTGGGGATCTGAACTGCTGACCTTACGCTAGCATCCCTGTGGGGTTGCTGGGCCCTTCAAACTCATCATGAGCATCCAAGGTCTCTTCCCAGACCAAGTCTACCAAAGACTATGGTACTGACTACTCAATTTACTGTTCCTTCCCCCTACTCTCAAAACAAAATGTGTCATTTTAAAGAAGTTCTAGTTATGTGCCAAGTATATATTTGATTTGCCATTGGCATTGTGGTGGTTAAACAATTGATTTTGAGGACGAATCACTAAGATTAATGCACAGAAAATAAATTTGTGTCTAATAAGCAAGACACATTATGTATTATGTCACATTTTGTGTGGGTTCTTTGATTTGTCTGGTAAAGTCTTATTTGGATTCCAAATGACACCTGCTTGGGTGTCACATTTTTCTGAAGCTTTCTCTGCCCTTGCTTTAAATAAGAGATAAACATATCCAACTTTATTGCTACTATTTGACACTATAGATCACGTTATATTCAGGCTTTATAACATTAACTATGTGATTATCAACAAGTAATTTAACCTCAGTTTCCTCATTTGTGAAAGAGAAAGAATGACCCCTAACTCATAGCTGTGCTCTGAGGGTTAATTGAACTTTGCATATAAAATGTCTGGCACAGTACCTGACACATAGTGATTTATGATCATTGTTTTGTTTGGATGTCCTGTAAGTCTATGCACTTCCTGGTGTCAGGAGTAGCACCTTGCATAAGGTAGTATCTCTATAAATCTAGGCCTAACTTAATTATGTCTCTGTCCTAGATCTCAATATCTTTTAGGTAAAAATGGTGATAAGATGTTTTGTTGCTTAAACTAAAATCTGTCAGAGGAAGAATTTCCTTTTAACTTATGGAAATTCTTTAACTTGGAAGATCCTTTCAGAGTGATATTAAAGTAGAATGTGTTATGATCCTTTTCCAGGGCAATGGCAGTCTTAAGAGACCATATCAAGTCCTCAATTACATATCCACTTGTAATTCCAAGGGCAAACATGTTACCAGATTGAATAGAAGGCATTGTGTAATGCCCTTTCCAAAAATAATATCCAGAAGAAGGGTTTCATAAATTATGTAGCCTATACAAGGATAGAAGGAGAGCACAGAAAACACTTTGTGTTACAGGCCACATTAAATGAGAAAGCAATTTTGAATGAAGAGAAAGTTTGAATTCCATCTCTACTGCCAAGCTAATCTGGGCAAATAATTTACTTTAAATTCAAGGTTACTACCACTAAAATAAGGTTAATACTCTCTACTCTAGGGATTAGCATGAAAATTAAACATATTACAGATAAAAGCACATTACACAATGCTTTCATGAATATGGAGATTTTCATGACTGCTAGAAAGTTTTCTCAGAGGCAGTGGTTCTCAATGTTGGCTACAGGTTAGAATCTCTTGGGGGAGATTTAAAAGCCCCAATACCTTCCTACATCTTTGAGAGGCAGTTGGTGTTTGGATCCCTCTAAAATTCTGGGAGTAAGTCATGTGTGTTCCTGATGCAGACTATCTGCTGTGGCCTTTGCCTCTGCTTCTGGTATGGTCAGTCCTTCCGTGAGCTCCCCAGCCAGACACTCTGTAAATTTTCATACTGAACTTTGGGGATATGTATGAAAGTCTGCGTCTGCTTATTCCACACAGGGACCAAGTTCATTTTACGCAGTTCAAACCCTCAGTCTGCCCAACTATAGTCCACTGCTCTGTTCGCTTGCATACATGCTAAGTCACCTCAGTCATGTCTGATTCTTTGCAACCCTATGAACTGTAGCCTGCCAGACTCCTCTGTCTATGGGATTCTCCAGGCAAGATTACTGGAGTGGGTTGCCATGCCCTCCTCCAGGGGATCTCTTTGCCTAGATATACCTTATCCCAAACTTGGCTAGAATTACTGTCTTAGAATTCCCAATGCAAAACAAAGTCCTCCCTCAGCATTTCCCTCCAAAACCTCTCAAACACGTAGGTTGAGATAATGACCTGATATCTGTTTCCCTTTTTCTGTCTTCTTTATCCATCTCCAATCCGTTAGTTCTATCTGGGTGATGCAATCACTTGTTGAAAAATTTTATCACCAATTGAATGTGCAGCTTAACATATTAAAGGGGATGGCAAAGTGCTATAGACTAAACACTGGTATACACCCAACACAAATTCATATGTTGAGACATGTTCCTCTAACATGATAGTATTTGGAAATGGAACCTTTGGAAGGAGATCAGGTCATTTGGGCAGCACTACCATGAATGTGATTCATGCCCTTATAAAAGAGATGCCAAAGAACTGTCTCACTTCTTCCAACATGTGGGGACATAGTGAAAAGATGGCCGACTGTGAACCAGGAAATAGGTTCTCATAAGATATCAAATCTGCTAGCACCTTGATTTTGGACTTCCAAGCTTCCAGAGCTATAAGAAATAAATTTATGTTGTTTATAATCCTCCTAATCTATGATATTTCGTTATAGTGACCTGAACAGACTAAAGACACAAAGCAATTTAGAAAATCCTTTCTTTTTCAAAAAGATTCTGTTTTAAGCCTGCTTTTAAATCTTATTTTGGACTCAAATGATAAGCTCAACTCTCTCTTATATTTCTGCTTTGCCATCTGGCCATGGTTCAATGAATTTTAAAATATTGTTGCTGAGCTGGGCAGTAGAGCTCATATTTGCATTTGGGTACCCCCACAAAACAAGTAAGAGGGGGCACATTAATTTTCAGCCCCAACCACCCCCCGACCCCACCCCACCCCACCCCCAACCCTTTTGCTACAATGTTTGGGAAAAGCAACATTCAAAATGTTCTAGGAGAAACATATGTACTTAGCCTAGCCTCAGTTACGATTACCCATTCCTGGAGAGTTCCCTGGTGACCTAGCAGTTAAGATCCAGGCTTTCACTGCCATGGTCTGGGTTCAGCTCCTGGTTGGGAAAATGAGATCCCACAAGCTGTGTGGTGTGGCTAAAAACAAAAATCCTTTCCTAGTAGTATTATTCTCTTACTTTTATTTTAGAAACTTGTTTTAAGCCAAACATGATCAAATTAATTTTTAAATGATACTGTCTAGAAATTTTATTCCTAGTCCTTTATTCCAAGTATGGTAGTGCTTTAGTTGCTAAGGCATATCCAGCTCTTGCAACCCAATGGACTGTAGCCTGCTTTGCTCCTCTATCTGTACGATTTCTCAGGCAAGGATTCTGCTGTGGATTGTCATTTCCTTCTCCAGGGGAGAAGGATACCTAACCCAGGTATCCAACCTAGGTCTTCTATACTGCAGGTGGCCTTCTGCATTACAGGCAGATTCCTGCATTGCAGCTGGATACTTTACCAGGTCCTAATATAGTGCCTTTTTATTGGGGATGGTTTTGATCACCGCTTACTGTACAATGTGAACCTTCAGCCATAGTTCAGGCACTCTCTCTATCAGATCTAATCCCTTGAATCTATTTGTTACTTCTACTATATAATCGTAAAGGATTTGATTTAGATCATACCTGAATGGGCTAGTGTTTTCCCCTACTTTCTTTAATTTAGGTCTGAATCTGGCAATAAGATGTTCATGATCTGACCCACAGTCAGTTCCTGGTCTTGTTTTTGCTGACTATATAGGGCTTCTCCATCTTTGGCTGCAAAGAACATAATCAATCTGATTTCAATATTGACCATCTGGTGATGTCCATGTGTAGAGTCTTCTCTTGTGTTGTTGAAAGAGGGTGTTTGCTATGATCAGTGTGTTCTCTTGGCAAAACTCTGTTAGCCTTTGCCCTGCTTTATTTTGTACTCCACAGCCAAACTTGCCTATTATCAGGTACCTCTTCACTTCCTACTTTTGCATTCCAGTCCCCAAAGGCCTGTACAGTCAAAGCTATGGCTTTTCCAGTAGTCATGTATGGATGTGAGAGTTAGACCATAAAGAAGGCTGAGTGCCAAAGAATTGATGCTCTTGAACTTTGTTGTTGGAGAAGACTCTTGAGAGTCCCTTGGACAGCAAGGAGATAAAATCGGTCAATCCTAAAGGAAATGAATCCTGAATGTTCATTGAACAACTGATGCTGAAGCTGAAGCTCCAACACCTTGGCCATGTGATGCAAAGAACTGGCTCATTAGAAAAGTCCCTGATGCTGGGAAAGATTGAGGGCAGGAGGAGAAGGGGATGACAGAGGACAACATGGTTGGATGGCATCACCAACTCAATGGACATGAGTTTGAACAGGGTCTGGGGGATGGTGAAGGACAGGGATGCTTGTCATGCTGCAGTCCATGAGGTTACAAAGAGTTGAAAATGACTGAGTGACTGAAAACAACAACAGCAATACAATGCCTAAATATTATAATGTTAATATTATTGTTAGTATAGCATTTGTTTCTATTCACTGTATCTTTATCATAAGGGTAGGGGTTTACAAATAACTTTAGAAGATAGTATGTGATTATAAGCATAACCTTATCTGTCATTAAAGAAATCCTTTTAGGAAAAGTCTTATTACTAGATTTTCATATTATTATCATTTACCCTCTTAAAACCAAACATTAAAAATATTTATGGTGGAGATCACCATAGAGTTAAACACTGTCTCTAATTTCCATTCCAGTTACAACACAGAAGAACTTAAAAGTCCAAAAAAGGAGATTCTGGCTCTCCTGGCAGCACCTTTGTGTTTCATTCCAAGAGCACATTCATAAGTTCACTTTGTTCACAAGTCCAACAAAGTTGGCCTAGGTCCCCAACTAACAATCGGTTATATAGTACCATACTGTAAACAGTTTTTAATACTTTTCACACAAATAATACATAAAACACAAACCACAAAATAAAACACTTTTTTATCCTACAAAACAATACCTTGAAAAGTAGGGTACAACAGCTGGCACACAGAGGTGGCATTGAATGAACAAGCAAGACTAGTTACTGACTGGAGGAGGGAGAGGAGGTGACAGATGATGAAGTGAAGGATTGTCAGCAATAGGAGATAGAAGGCAAACTGCAATTTCACTTGGGCCTGACATTGATGGCACAGGTTCTGGTTCCTTGCTGGATTCAATTCTATCTACCCTCTTGAAAAAAGCATCCAGTGTTGTTGGAGAAGTAGCTCTTTATTCTCATCATAGCTGACAGCATAGCACTAGACTGAATTCTGAATGGTTACTGCAGTCTTCCACTGTTGTTACTGTTGAGTCACTCAGTAATGTCTAACTCTTGGTGACCCCCAGGGACCCACAGTTCTCTGTCCTTCACTATCTTCTGGAGTTTGCTTCAACTCATGCCCATTGAGTTGATGATACCATCCAAACATCTCATCCTCTATCCCCCCTTCTCCTCCTGCCCTCAATCTTCCCCAGCATCAGGGTCTTTTCCAATGAGTTGGCTCTTCACATCAGTTGGCCAAAGTATTAGAGCTTCAGCTTGAGCATCAGTCCTTCTAATGAATATCTAGGGTTGATTTCCTTTAAGGTTGACTGGTTTGGTCTCCTTGCTGTCCAAAAGAGTCTCAAGAGTCTTTCCAGTACCACAGTTGAAAAGCATCAGTTGTAAGCAGTCGACCTTCTTTATGGTCCAACTCTCACTTTGTATATGACTACTAGAAATACCATAGCTTTGACTATGCGGTCCTTTGTTGGCAAAGGGATGTCTCTGGTTTTTAATACACTGTCTAGGTTTGTCATAGCTTTTCTTCCAAGGAGCAGTTGTCTTTTAATTTCTTAGATGCATTCACTGTCTGGAGTGAGTTTGGGACCCAAGAAAATAAAGTTTTTTACTGTTTAGATTTTTTCCCTATTCACCATAAAGTGATGAGACCAGATGCCATGATCTTTGTTTTTTGAAGGTTGAGTTTTTAACCAGCCTTTTCACTCTTCTCCTTTGTCTTCATAAAGAGTCTCTTTAGTTCTTCACTTTCTGTCATTAGGGTGGTGTCATCTGTATATCTGAGGTACCTTTGCATCCTGTGCCTCAGAAACTAACAGTGCCTCCTCAAATAAAGAAAATCCCCTTGCCATTTCCTGCATTCTGAATCTCTTTGGTTCTCCAGTTACTTCTCCCTCTTGTCTTTCTGTCCTTTCTCTGAGAATATTCATATCATTGAAAGCTCACAACTTGAAGGCTCATATATAGGGGACTTACTGTAAAATAATTGTGAAAACATTCTTCCTGGATATGGGCAATTTACAAAGTTTTTAGCCTACTGACTCCCCTATTACATGGCCCTATGAGGGCTTCCTAGGTGATGCTAGTGGTAAAGTAGCATGCCACCTGAAAATCCAGGAGGCATAAGAGATACAGGTTTGATCCCTGGGTGGGGAAGATCCCCTGGAGAAGGAAATGGCAGCCCACTCCAGCATTCTTGCCTGCAGAAACCCATGGACAGAAGAGCCTCATAGGCTAGAGTCTATGGGGTCAGAAAGAGTCACACACTACTGAAGCAATTTAGCTCACACCATGAGGGCAAATGGATGTTGTCTGCTTTTTCATCTATGTTCTTTCTCAAGTTTTATTTATTTATTTTTTTAATATAACCCAGAAGCTTTTAATTCAAAGTGAAGAATAGCCATACTATCACAGACAAAACATGCTCCCGTTTCACAAAAACTAATACAAATACAAATTTTCTCAACTCAGAAAATTTATTTCTGTACATATCCATTAACAGAGAGGACTATTTCAGCTTTATGTATGTTCCACTGAATAGTCTCTGTGGAAATGTTTTCATACATGCTGAATTTTCTTTTCATTTATTTACTTATTTATTTTTGGCTGCACTGGGTCTTCATCCTGCATTTGTGGTGAGCAGGGGCTACTGTCTAGTTGCAGTGTGTGGGCTTCTCATTGCAGAGTGCAGATTCTAAGCACTTCAGCATCAGTAGCTGCAGCTTGCCAGCTCTCCGGTGTGCAGGGTTGTGGCTCCCAGTTCC
Organism: Capreolus pygargus; assembly: GCA_012922965.1. NCBI lineage: Eukaryota > Metazoa > Chordata > Mammalia > Artiodactyla > Cervidae > Capreolus > Capreolus pygargus. The sequence goes on from SNSB01004300.1 coordinate 104,717, forward strand.
TAAAGTGCACACACTTCAGTAGTGGGCTCATGGCTGTAGAACACAGGCTCAGGAGCTGTGGCGCACCAGCTTAGTTGCTCCATGCATATGGCATCTTCCCAGACACAGGGATTGAACCCATGTTCTCTGCATTGGCAGGCAGATTCTAATCCACTGGGTCATCAGGGAAGTCCACATGCTGAATTTTTTAAAAGTCTATTTAAAAGGAAAACTATTAATTTACTAGAGGCATATGACTCTCCCACCTAGCCTACTATAGGGCATTAGACCCTTCTGTAGGATCTGGAATTGAACTTACAGAGTCAAAGGAAAATGTAGTTATACAGTTAAATCATAGGTTCCCCATATGTTTCATTAGTTTAATTTTTATCATTAGAAGAGAGAGAGAAAAATAGCTAGTGTTCAAGATTTTGCACAGCACTAACATCAAAAAGCAGTGTATGAAAAAAAAATTATTGTCTTCTTTAAAATGTACACATGTGTACCTTCTTTTTAAGTGACAAATACATTTTTAAATTAGAAAAAAATATTTACCATTTTCTTTCTTCCTCGAATTTTTTTTTCCATTTATTTATTTATTTATTTATTTTTAATTTTTTCTTTTTTTTTTTTTTTTTTAATTGTAGTGGGTTTTGTCATACATTGAAATGAATCAGCCATGGAGTTGCATGTATTCCCCATCCTGATCCCCCCTCCCACCTCCCTCTCCGCCCGATTCCTCTGGGTCTTCCCAGTGCACCAGGCCCGAGCACTTGTCTCATGTATCCCACCTGGGCTGGTGATCTGTTTCACCCTATATAATATACATGTTTCGATGCTGTTCTCTTGAAACATCCCACTCTCGCCTTCTCCAACAGAGTCCAACAGTCTGTTCTATACATCTGTGTCTCTTTTTCTGTTTTGCATATAGGGTTATCGTTACCATCTTTCTAAATTCCATATATATGTGTTAGTATACTGTAATGGTCTTTATCTTTCTGGCTTACTTCACTCTGTATAATGGGCTTCAGTTTCATCCATCTCATTAGAACTGATTCAAGTGAATTCTTTTAAACGGCTGAGTAATATTCCATAGTGTATATGTACCACAGCTTCCTTATCCATTTGTCTGCTGATGGGCACCTAGGTTGCTTCCATGTCCTGGCTATTATAAACAATGCTGCGATGAACATTGGGGTGCATTTGTCTCTTTCAGATCTGGTTTCCTCAGCGTGTATGCCCAGAATTGGGATTGCTGGGTCATATGGCAGTTCTGATTCCAGTTTTTAAGGAATCTCCACACTGTTCTCCATAGCGGCTGTACTAGTTTACATTCCCACCAACAGTGTAAGAGGGTTCCCTTTTCTCCATACCCTCTGCAGCATTTATTGCTTGTAGACTTTTGGATAGCAGCCATCCTGACTGGCGTGTAATGGTACCTCATTGTGGTTTTGATTTGCATTTCTCTGATAATGAGTGATGTTGAGCATCTTTTCATGTGTTTGTTAGCCATCTGTATGTCTTCTTTGGAGAAATGTCTGTTTAGTTCTTTGGCCCATTTTTTGATTGGGTCATTTATATTTGTGGAATTGAGCTTCAGGAGTTGCTTGCATAGTTTTGAGATTAATCCTTTGTCTGTTTCTTCATTTGCTATTATTTTCTCCCAATCTGAGGGCTGTCTTTTCATCTTACTTATAGTTTCCTTTGTTGTGCAAAAGCTTTTAAGTTTCATTAGGTCCCATTTGTTTATTTTTGCTTTTATTTCCAATATTCTGGGAGGTGGGTCATAGAGGATCCTGCTGTGATTTATGTCGGAGAGTGTTTTGCCTATGTTCTCCTCTAGGAGTTTTATAGTTTCTGGTCTTACATTTAGATCTTTAATCCATTTTGAGTTTATTTTTGTGTATGGTGTTAGAAAGTATTCTAGTTTCATTCTTTTACAAGTGGTTGACCAGTTTTCCCAGCACCACTTGTTAAAGTGGTTGTCTTTTTTCCCTTGAGTTTTTTACAATGCATCTCTAGATACTGATTATCTGATTATGTTTCCATTTTTTTTTTTTTTTATGGCATAAAAGAGAGGTTAGTTGTGGTAAAGGAGTTCCCACATCACACATTATTTATTTATTCCCATTTCAAAAATTTCAGTAATATTTGTGCTTGCCTTCTCTCTGCCCTTATCAGGTGTTACAAATTGTATTTTTCTTTCTCCTTCCATAAATGAAGAATAATTTTCTTCTATTTTATTATTTAAGCTCATGGAAAAATTATATGTAAAACATTCCAAGTATATTTTTAAAGTATACTTAAACAATACAAAGCATATAGCATGTATTAAACATGTATCAAAGTAGACATTTTAAAAGTATAATTAGAAAGTGAAAATCTCGCCACCCCCTATCATTTTTCCACTCTTATTCTTCCAGTGTAGGTATTGATAATAGCTGGACATGTATTTTTCCAGGTTTTTCTTTTCCCCACATATACATAAGTGCCAAATTTTAAGAGAAGAGGTTTAAATTCCCACCACATAAAATGCAATATAAAAAACCTACAATATGATAGCAGTAGTGGTAAAGAACCTGATGGCTAGTGCAGGAGAGATAAGGCACAGAGACATGGGTTCAGTCCCTGGGTTGGGACGATCCCCTGGAGAAGGGCAAGGCAACCCACTCTAATATTCTTGCCTACAGAATCCCATGGACAGAGAAGCCTGGCGGGCTATTGTCCTTAGGGTCACAAAGAGTTGGATATGACTGAAGCAACTTAACATGCACAGGTGTGCACAATATATCAGACAAATGTTATCTTAAATCCTATATTTTCTTAATAGATCTTGAAATTAAATTTGGAAAAAAGTTAATTTTTTGAGCTGAGGTTATAAAAAAAATTTACATGCTTATAAATGTAATGTCCAGTGGCCCAAGGTGATGTAGAGGAATCAGTGGAACCTGCATTAGATTCATAGATTCAACCTTGCCACGGTACAGAAAAAGAAATGATGTCTTACTGTATGGTTAAGTTGATACTATTTCAATTAGTAAAAAATTTTTTGTACCTTTAATGTGGCATTTTTCTGGTTTTGATCCTCTTCCCAAATATTATCCAATAAACAGTTTTTCTCAAAATTCTTGGCTTCAGAATATTGAGGAATTATGTGCTCATAAAATTTAAAGTTACTTTTAATTGAATTACATTATTATAGAATATGTTTATATTTAATTCAGGATATTATCAGTTTTGTGGCTTGCCTTTTAAACTCAGAAATATGTAATGGACATTATTTTATATAGTACACATCTTAAGACATTAAATTGACATTTATATTTCCTTTCTGTTTCTATTACAACTAATGTTTCTGGGAGTATTATTGTATAGATCTTCTTGTGAATATGGGTATATACATCTGCTGGATACATTTTAAAGATAGAAATGTCAGATGGAATTGGCTTCCAAAACCATTGTGCAGTCTTATACTCCACTGTCTTGTGTGATCTGAATTGCTACTCTGGTAGTTAATTTATGGGTTGTTCATCGAGCTCTCATTTGAAGGCAGACACAGACTTTTGCAACGTTTAAATCTTGGGACTAACACAATCATCCAGCTGTGGACTGAATGTGTCCTTCCAAAATTTATATTTTGAAGTCCTCACCCCCAGTGTGATGGTGTTTAGAGATGAGGCCTTTGGGAGGAAATTAGGATTAGATGAAATAACTGGATAGAGCCCCCATGTTATGATTAGCGTCCTTAGAAGAAGAGAAGAAACCAAAATGTCTCTTGGGTGCCATCAAACTTGTTAGCATCTTGATCTTGGAGTTGCCAACCTGCAGATTGTGAGAAATGAATGTTTGTGGTTTAAGCCATCCAGTCTGTGATATTTTGTTATAGCACACTGAACTGACAAAGTCACATTGCATTTGTCTTTTAGTTATTTTCTTCCACTGAACCAACTACATCTCATTCATTCTTTAAGTTCCATTGGCCTATAATTTGGGGTTATTTCAGCATCTTTCTAGGGGAACTTAATTTTTGGTTCAATATATTGTTAAGGGTTTATAATCTCCCTTGGGATTTCTCACTCTTATGTGTAATCAATCACCCTCAGATTGGGAGATTTAAAACCATTTATTTCAAAACTAGAAAACCATTTGTTTCAAAACTAGAGTCAGTAGGGTGAAGTGCTCAGATCTACAGCAGGCTTGCCTGGTGTTGGTTGGGCTTACTCATATCTGGAGTCAGCTGCTTCATCAGCTGGGGTCTGACTGGTTGAAGGTAGCTCAAATATAAGACTGTATCTCTGCTCATGTCCTGTCTCATTCTTCGGCAAACTAGTTCAGAAGGTATGGTCCCAATAGCAAGAGCAGAAGTGCAAAAAACCTGCTGAGGCCCAGGCTTCATACAACATTGTTTTCTCTACGTTTAATTGGTCAGAACAAGTAATAAGGCTAAACTCAAATCAAAGAGTGCATAAATGTCAACTCTTGATAAGAGGAACTTAAAAAAATGGAAACAAATTTGCCATCCATGCTAAAGTTCATCAATATTATAACTTCTGGAGACATCTTAGTGATCCAGTCAGCCTGCCAGTTATTTTATGATGCTGTGTGTGTGCGTGTGTGTGTGAGTGCACATATGTGATAAGCCCAGATTCATTGATTTGGAAATGGAGAAGATAAAAAAAAAATAATATTAATTTATAGGATGTTCTAGTTAGCTATTTTAAATTAAATTTTATTTTTCAAAGGATTAAATGCAAAAAATTTGTGTAAAATAATTATTTTATTTTATTTTATTATTGTTATTTTTTATTTGTAGTGAATTTTGTCATACATTGAAATGAAAAGGCCTTGGGTTCACATGTCTTCCCCATCCCGATCCCCCCTCCCACCTCCCTCCCCACCGGCTCCCTCCAGGTCCTCCCAGAGCACCAGGTCCGAGCGCTTTTTAATCAAATCTAATTGTTCCTTATAAAACTTAGCCCTAGTTCTTTCTATATTTTTCTAGTATGTTTATATCTCAGTTTCTGTTAAATACATTGTCAGTGTTTTCATTACAATTATACACATGTTGTTCATTACTGAGTCTAGGTATATGCTCTGGTTATAATTTGTTTTAGCATAAAATTTTATTTTCCAAGGTTTAATTATTTTTTCTAAGTTGCTTATTTTTCTTAGAACATATGATGAACACTTCTCAAACACATTCACAGTTCCATAAATTACCTCCAAATATATGGTCAAAATAGTTATATAACTTACCAGTTCATTTATTTAGTCATTGTTTTACTTCGGAGACATTTTTTCTGGAGGCTTTGGCCTATTACTCCCATGTTAAAAGTTGTTCTCCAGCTGTTCTATTGTCTGAGACTCCTTCTGCTATTGTGCTTGGAATTTTCATCTCTCCTCTGTTGGTTCCTATATTATTTCAATCCCATTTCATCTTTCTTGGATTGCTTTCTCATTGTCTAGTAGTTTCCTGATAAAGGCTATGTGGAAAATACATTTTAAAACATTAACAATCTGAAATTTTCTTTATTTTCTCACTTCAGTGCTCTAAGTTAAATAACACTATTTAGGCAGTAAATATTCCTGTTGTTAAAATTTCTGTTGGGAATTATGAAATCATTGTAATTATCCTTTATATGTATTGTTTTTCCTCTTAGAAAGTTAGAGATTCTTTTTCTTTGGTGTTAAGAAATTTATGATAGTTTGCCTTCTTTTGGGTTCTTTAAAATTTGTTGTTTTATGCACTGACTGTGTTGTTATTGTTTTTCAGTCACTCAGCTGTGTCTGACTCTTTGTGACCTCATGGACTTCAGCATGGCAGTCTTCCCTGTCCATCACCATCTCCTGGAGCTTGCTCAAACTCTTGTCCATTGAGTTGGTGACGCCATCCAACCATCTCTTCCTCTGTTGTTCCCTTCTTCTCCTGCCTTCAATTTTTCCCAACATCAGGATCTTTCCCAATGAGTCAGTTTTTTGTACAAGGTGATCAAAGTATTGGAGTTTCAGCTTCAGCATCAATCCTTCCAATGAATATTCAGGGTTGATTTCCTTAGGATTGACTGGTTTGCTCTCCTTGCTGTTCAAGGAATTCTCAAGAGACTTCTCCAACACCACAGTTCAAAAGCATCAATTCTTCGGTGCTCAACCTTCTTTATTGTCCAATTCTCACATCCATACATGACTACTGGAAAGACCATAGCTTGACTATACATACCTTTGTTGGCAAAGTAATGTCTCTGCTTTTCAACATGCTGTCTAAGCCTATCATGGCTTTTCTTCCAAGGAGCAAGCATCTTTTAATTTCATGGCTACACTTACCATCTGCAGTGATTTTGGAGCCCAAGAAAATAAAGTCTGTCACTGTTTCCTCATCTATTTGCTATGAAGTGATGGGATGGGATGTTTTGATCTTCCATTTTTAAATGTTGAGTTTTAAGCCAGCTTTTTACTCTTCTCTTTCACCTTCATCAAGAGGCTCCTTAGTTCCTCTTCACTTTCTGCCCTTATGCATTGACAATCCCTTTTAGTAGAGAGTCTCACATTATAACATTGTATGAAATATTCTTGTATTTTCTTGGCAATTTTCTCTTTGGCTTTTTTTTGTGATATCTCATATTGAAGCTCATATTGTCAACATTTCAACTGAAATGTTGAATCTCCTGGATTCTTTTTATTTTCTCTCTTTTGTTCATTTTTTTTTGTTTGTTTCTGTTGTATTCAGTTTTATCTTCTAATTATATTTTTAGCCCAAAACTAACTATATTTTTAATTTCCAAAAAATTATTTTTTGTGCCTCCTTTATAACATCTTGTTAGTATATATGTATAATTTTCATTATATGAGACAAAGTAATAATTTAATAATTTTTTTTCATTTGAGTACTTTTAGGCTTTCTTTTATGCTATATAGCCCATTTCAGATATTTATATATTGTAACCTTTGTTTCCATTCTTCACACTTAAGAATGGGACAGTGAAATGCTTTTTGGAATCTCTATACTTGGTGAGGTTGATGGATTGGTAGAAGTCACTATGTGTAAGACAACTACTTGGATTTTAAATAGGAATACATATACACTCTAACATGTTCCCATCTGTGCTCTAGACATTCAGTATTTTAGAGAAAAAGAACTTTCTAATGTTCTGAGAATTCTATACCTTGCTTCTGGCAATTCTGATATTTTTCAATATTCTACATGGGGATATAAAGGAGATAGAAAAAAAAAAAAAGGCTGATGTTACAGAGGCTGGGGTCCAGAGAGTCTCTAATAACTTTGGCAAGCATTAGGATTAAATATATCCCTAGTTGTAAAGGTCAGGGTAGAGATTAAGGGATTTCATTTTCCTAAAACAAATTTCTAAATTATCCTATTTTCTGATCTCATTTCATCTCCCTTCATGTGATACTATTTCTCCCAATTCCCCAAAACTTTCATGCTTTTTAGTTGCAACACTTCTTAAAGCCAACCAACACTCTTTTCCACTTCACTTGCACTACAAGCCTAATTGTACATAGGCTTGACTTTCCTTTTCTTTGCTAGCTATTTAATGTTTCTTTCTTTTCAACCTTTATTCATAATTTCTTGGGTTAATAAAGGCCTCTTTGATTTACTAAAAGAGTTTTTGCTTCTTTTTCCTTCCCTAGATGGAGAAAGTGAAGAGGGTCATTTTTATTATCCTGAATTTGAAAGTGAATAGCAAGTTCTTAATACTACTTGAAATAGGTAATCTTCACTGCATCTTTATACTGCACTTATTTTCAAAATTGTTTGAGGTTACAGCAAGTGTTTCCTTAAGAGAATAGCTTCAAATTTAAACTCTCCAACCCCTTTGCCACATTGCTATCTTTTCATATAATTCTGAGAAACTTTATCCAAAACAAGATAATTAAAACTGTCTCACAATTCTGTGTTATAGCTTGCATTGCTTACAATTTCTATTTTAGAAGAGGAAATGAAGGATTCTATATTGCATTTTGTAGAGTTGGTGTAAGATTAGGCTGCTATAACAAAGAGCTCCCCAAACAATATATATATATTTCACTTTTAGAATAACTAGAGCACCATTCAAAATCATAGGTTACTATTACCTTATTTGCTTATTGTCTCAAAGGCCATTATCCTTATTTGATGGCTTAGTTTGCAGGACAGTCCTTGTGTATATAGGAGTTCACTGCAGGAAGTTATGGGACATATCTAGAAGTGATGATAGTATTTCTGTTCTTATTCCATTGTCTACAAAACATGTACATCCCCATTAAGTTGTAAGGGAGGCTGTGAACTATAGAGACTTAACTATACAACCATGTCCAAGCTGTAACTTCCTTACTTGGAAAGGAAATGTATTTTAGTTATTATTGCTTCATAATAAATAATTCTAAATTTTGTGGCATGAGACATCATTTTATTATGCTCGCAGGTTCTGTAGGTCATTAATATAGAAAGGATAGCTACGAAAGCAGGGAGAGCTATCCTCTGCCCAAGATGTCTTTGACTTCTGCAGGTCAGACTCAGATGTCTGGGGGTTACTTGAAAGGGATGCTAAAATAGTTGAGGCTAGAGATTCCAGTTGTAAAATGAGTTTTGCAGTCACATGTCTGGAACCTGGGCTAGGATGATTCAGCTGGGTGGGCCACATAATACTGTCAACAGGAATCCCTACATGTGGCCTGACCATATGACTTCAACTTCTCATGGCATATCAGCTAGATTCCAGGTAGAGGTGAGTGGAATGAAGCAAACTGAGAGGAGTTTTGGAAAATGTAGGGGATTTAGGTCTAGATAATTTAGATATTCTAGGGAGAGGAAATGTATGCCTTCCTCTCTGATCCAATCAGTCCCAATATACATGAGTATGATTTTCTATAAAAGCTTCCTAATTTTTACTGGGCTTCCCTGATAGCTCAGTTGGTAAAGAATCCACCTGCAATGCAGGAGAGCCCAGTTTGATTCCTGGGTCAGGAAGATCCCTGGAGAATGGACAGGTTACCCACTCCAATATTCTTAGGTCTCCCTTGTGGCTCAGCTGGTAAAGAATCTGCCTGCAATACAGGAGACCTGGGTTTGACCTCTGTGTTGGGAAGATTCCCTGGATAAGGGAAAGGCTACCCAGTCCAGGATCTGGCCTAGATAATTCCACGGACTGTATAGTTCATGGGGTCACAAAGAATTGGACATGACCAAGAGACTTCCACTTTATTTGTCCTCTTAAATCCTTGCTTCTTAGTGGTTAGATTCAATCCTTGCTTCTTGCTACATCTGAAAATTCAGAAAGAATTAAATCTTCATCCCAATTGGATCCTTCTGCTCCCAGATTCTATGGTGCTTCTTGATAATTTTGCTTCTGGCTTTAGACACAAGAATACACTGGTGCACTGGGAAGACCTAGGGGGATCGGGTGGAGAGGGAGGTGGGAGGGGGGATTGGGATGGGGAACACATGTGAACCCATGGCTGTTTCATTTCAATGTATGACAAAATCCATTACAATATAAAAAATAAAAAAAATTAAAAAAAATAAATAAATAAAACCAGCTTGAACATCTGGAAAAAAAAAAAACAAAAAACAAACAAACAGAAAAAGAATACACATAAAGGCCAAGGCCTCTGCTATGATATCTTCCCCCTGGAACTCCAAGGTTTCACTTTGCTTTGTGAATCATAACCCAAACAGTCAACAACCATTCTTTGCTTCAGGTTGATTTAATATATCTTCCCCCATTCCTATCTGTCAGACTGTGGCTACAACTGGCTATAGTGGAGCTGTAAAAACCTGTGGTTCCTCTCACCCTGGAGTCAGGATGACCCAAGCTCAGATAGAAGCAATAAACTTCTTTGTTCATTTTTATCTCTATTACACTCTGTCTGTGGTCCCCTGAAAATAGCTAATTATTGAATCTTTCCTTTCTGGGTAAGCTAGACATACATGCACTGATTCATCTCTCAGAAGTGTTGGTTTAGCTTGGAGTATATAGAATACAAAAATGTAATTCAATGCTACTTTAGGCACTGTTAGCAACATATTGCTAATTCCATGAGTCATCACATTGCTCTACACATTGTAGATAGTTTTTGTCTTGATTTTTTTTTTCACACCCACAGTCCAAGTTCAAATTTAGAATTTTCATGCCCGTTCACTACATTTGAGCAAATAGTGATCATGTGTCATGTTTCCTTTTTCTTTTGAAGTTTAAAATGACAGATGATTTCTCTAAAATAAAACATTTTATTAATTATTCATCCTAGCATTGCTGTAAAATGCAGGTTTTCAAACAAATATTAAAAAAAAATACATTGCTGATTTTACTTCAGAATGGGAGAAAGTAATAGCAAATGAAGCAACTGACAAAGAATTAATCTCAAAAATATATAAGCAGCTCATGCAGCTCAATACCAAAAAACAAATGTCCTAATCAAAAATGGGCCAAAGAACTAAACACACATTTCTCCAAAGAATACATATAGATAGCTAACACATGAAAAGATGCTCAGCATCACTTATTAATCAGAGAAATGCAAATCAGAACCACAATGAGGTACCATTTCACACCAGTCAGAATGGTTGCTATCCAAAAGTCCACAAACAATAAAAGCTGGAGAGAGTGTGGAGAAAAGGGAGCCCTCTTACACTGTTGGTGGGAATGCAAAGTAATACAGTCATGTTGGTCCTCTATTGGACCCTGGAACCTGGTGGTCTGGAGTCCACGATGAGAGAGTTAAAGAAGGAAAGAGGCTAATATTCCCTGGGTTATGTAGCTGGCTTTCACACTCCAGGGAATCAGCCAGAAATAGTCAGATAGAGAGAGACAGACAGACATGGGGACCCAAGCTCTGATGGAGCAAAGGTGCTTTAGTCAATATGGTGTGGGCATATATACTGTCTTACAAGGTAGTTATTCTCAGCAAAGATAAAGATTAAAATTCCAGACTTACAAAACATAAGGTGATCCCTATTAAAGAGAGACAGTTGTAAACAATCACTTTTTAGTGTATGGTTCATAAGAAGGAAGAGGGTACGTATCACTGTATTGAAAAACTAACGAAGGAAATACTTGGATTCCTCAGCCCTGGGAAAGACGTGCCTCTCCTCTAGGAACAGAGGATTCCTGACAGATCCAAAACAGCACACAGGGACAGCCACTATGGAGAACAGTGTGGAGATTCCTTAAAAAACTGGAAATAGAACTGCCATATGACCCAGCAATCCCTGCTGGACATACACACCGAGGAAACCATAATTGAAAGAGATACACTTACCCCAATGTTCACTGTAGCACTGTTTACCATAGCTAGGACATGGAAGCAACCTAGATGCCCTTTGGCAGACAAATGGATAAGAAAGCTGTGGTGCATATACACAATGGAATATTACTCATTTATTAAAAAGAACACATTTGAGTCAGTTCTAATGAGGTGGATAAAACTGGAGCCTATTATACAGAGTGAAGTAAGTCAAAAAGAAAAACACCAATACAGTATATTAACACATATACATGGAATTTAGAAAGATGGTAACGATGACAAGAGAGACAAAGATATAAAGAACAGACTTTTGGACTCTGGGAGAAGGCGAGGGTGGGGATGATTTCAGAGAACGGCATTGAAACATGTATATTACCATATGTGAAATAGATGACCAGTCCAAGTTCAACGCATGAAACAAGACACTTCAAAGCCGGTGCACTGGTACAACCCAGAGGGGTGGGATTGGGAGGGAGGTGGGAGGGTGGTTTCGGACAGGGGGATGCATGCACACCCATGGCTGATTCATGTCAATGTATGGCAAAAACCACCACACTATTGTAAAGTAATTAACCTCCAATTAAATTAATTAATAAAAAATACTTTGCTGATTTTAGAATAAATCTCCAGAACTTATGTTTATATATATTTTTTAAATAAAGGGAAACATTGTATTTTTCTGGAAAGGTAAAGTTTATAAACATCCAATAATTAATTAAATATTGAAAATATATTCTGGGTTTTGATAAACATTTAAATACATACTATTATTCTATGTGTTAAAAATTGACTTTTCTTATGGCAAATTCTGTACCTGACTCTCCTTTTTTCTAATTTCTGTCCTTTTCACTTCCCCTCATAATGGGACCTCCTGAGTAAATATGATCATGTTTTATACTGATAGGTTCTAAGAATCATATCTGAAATTGGGGTGCTTCTTACAATCTGTTATTTTACAATTTGTGTTGATCAGATGACAGACATCACATAGTATGTCAACTTGATCATATTTGTTCAGGCTGTCATCACATAAGTTGAGTTCAAACATTTTAAACAATAACTTGTTTGAGTTTAATTGTTATTTCAATTAAGTTTAAGAAGGTTACACTATCAGTACTTTAATAAAACATTAGTTTGTGTATTGAAGTTTCTAGTTAGAGTGTGACATTAATTTGATATGTTTAAAGGGAAAATTTTCTTTATAGGAATGAGCACAGTTTATTCTTATAAAGCAACACACAAATTCTTTCCAATATTCAAGAATTTATTTTTTGTCCCAAAACACTTCCTTTTATCTTATTTTTTAATGATATATGTGCAGCATAATGGGCTGGTACATGTATGTATTGTGATGTGATCATCACAGTGTAATTAACATTCCATTACACACAATTACAATTTTTTTTCTTCTGATGAGAACTTTTAAGATTTACTCTTAAAAACTTTAAAATATATAATATTGTTTACTATAGTCACTAGATACACATTACAAAGCAGGACTTATTTTATAACTAGAATCTTGTTGGAGAAAGAAATGGCTACCCACTCCAGTATTCTTGCCTGGAGAATTCCACGGACAGAGGAGCCTGGTGGGCTATATAGTCCATGGGGTCACAAAGAGTTGGACATGACTGAGTGACTAAGCAGTATCTTGTACGTTTTGATCACCTTCCCCAATTGGCCCACCCCCTCAACCTTCTCTGGCAAGCACCAGAGTGTTATTTATATTTATGGGTGTTGGTTTTTGCTTTTTTTTTTTTGATTCATGTATAAGTATTTTTCTGTCTGACTTATTTCACTTAGGAAAATACCCTCATGTTTCATCCATGCTATAGCAAATGGTTGGATATCCTTTTATATGGGTGAATAATATTTCAAGTATTTAGAATATTTATATATATTTATCACATTTAAATAAATTTATCACATTTTCTTTAACCATTTATCCATTGACAGAACTATGGAATATCTTACAGGGTATCTATATTTTAAAGTTTTTGAGGAAGTTTCATATTGTTTTCCAGAGTTTCCATAGTGTCTGTACTGATTTACATTCCCACCAACAGTTCACAAAGGTTTTTTTTCTCTGCCTCATTGCCAACATTTGTTATTTATTATCTTTTTTATAATAGTTATTCTGATAGGTGTGAGATGATATTGCTATCAAGACCAGGCTAATACTGTTCAACAAACAACAGGAAAAAAAATTGAGAGATGTCACTATCCCTTTTCCCAATAATTCAGTTCAAAAAGATGGTGGACTAGTGTCCCAAAGAACAGTCTTATCTGAAATAGAATTCAGGCTTCTTATACTAAAATGGGACAAGGGGGTGTGACTGGTTGTTATAGACTTCTTGGTGCTAGCCAGATGTGATCGTCTTTGTTCTTAGAGCTGTCCAGGTAGCTCTAATCATGGTATTCCTGCAAACCTTCAGCAAGACAAATGTTTTCTGTCTGTAGCTTTTTATCTATGTATGAATGAAAGGTCAAGTGTGAGAGGCAGAACCTTGAGAAAGGGTTGCTATGCATATTTCAGGCTACAGATAACATTTTTTCACCAATTGAGAAGACAAAGGTACAGAACCAGCCTAAGTGCAGGCAACTGAGCACAAAGATTAGAGCTAGAGATCCAATACAGAGTCAGGTTTATTCTTCTTGATTAAAGTATCTCATTGCAGTTTTAAATTGCATTTTAATGATGATTTGTTGATATTAAGCTTTTTTTTTTTTTTCATGTAACTGTTGGCCATCTGTACAACTTCTTTGGGGAAACATCTATTCAGATTCTCTGCCCGTTTTTTAAAATAGACTGTTGGTTTCTGTTGAGCTATAGGAATTCTTTGGGCTTCCCTGTTGGCTTAGTGGTAAAGAATCCACCTGCAAATGCAGGGGGTTTGGGTTTGATCCCTGGGTTGGGAAGATCCCTTGGAGAAGGAAATGGCTACTGACTCCAGTACTCTTGCCTGGAGAATCCCATGCAGAGGAGCCTGGTGGGCTACAGAGCATGGGGTCACAAAATCCATGGCTACAGTCCATGGGATCAGACATGACTTAGCAAGTAAACAACAATAAAACAAAATGAATTCTATATATAATTTGGATATTCATCCTTTATTGGATATGATTTATAAATATTTTCTTCCATTTTATAAATTGCCATTTCATTTTGTTGATGGTTTTCATTGCTATACAGAGGTTTTTGGTTAACTTTTTAGTTAATTTGTAAATAGACTATGTTAGCTACACTTTGTGAGAAAACATGAAGAAAAAGATTGTCTACCATATATTAAGCAAAGTAATTAAAAGTAGAAAATGTTGACAATTCCATGGAGCAGATGAAAAATTTCAAGGCAGCAAGAGACTGGTATGATCCATTCATGCATTGTACAGGACAGTGTTGATATAGCAACATATATCACTATGTCAAAAACTTCCAGCCAACTTTAAACAGAAGCTACTTAACCTACAGCGACAGGTAATTCAGTGAAAAAGATAACGAGATATTGTGTGTTATAGCTGAGTTTTTTTCTTTCATAGGTGTACATATAATAATGATAGATCTTACATTAGAGATGACATCTAGATTTAAAGAATTATGGTAATAAAAATATACTGCTAAATATAGGGACTAGAGCAAGATTTTTATTAAGATATTGAAGCTACATCTTGTATTTTTTTCTAATTTCTGATAATATTATAAGCCATCATTATTGTGTGCTATCAGTTGAAGAATTGTGTTAATCTTTTATTATGTCTTTTATTACTAGAGACTATTTAGTAAGTCAAACATTACTATCCACATTACATAGATTAAAAATCTCAATTTAAAAAAGGCCTCTAGTTTGGGTGCAGCAGGGTCAGAATGAAAATCTAAATCCTGTGCTGTTATGCTATCTTTCAGTGAACTCCTTACTGGTTTTAAGGAAGTGCTCCATGTGCCCTTCTACCTGAAAGTATACCAATAGCGGTATATGCAGAGCAAGCTAGCTTTCAGATTTAACTGTCTGTGTTGCTGTAGATCTTAAAATCATTCTAATTAAATTAACTCTTCTGGTCAAAATCCTTAGAGAGATGGGAATACCAGACCGCCTTACCTACCTCCTGAGAAATCTGTATGCAGGTCAGGAAGCAACAGTTAGAACTGGACATGGAACAACAGACTGGTTCCAAATAGGAAAAGGAGTATGTCAAGGCTGTATATTGTCACCCTGCTTATTTAACTTATATGCAGAGTATATCATGAGAAGCGCTGGGCTGGGTGAAGCACAAGCTGGAATCAAGATTTCCAAGAGAAATATCAATAACCTCAGATATGTAGACGACACTACCCTTGTGGCAGAAAGCGAAGAAGAACTAAAAAGCCTCTTGATGAAAGTGAAAGAGGAGAGTGAAAAAGTTGGCTTAAAACTCAACATTCAGAAAACTAAGATCATGGCATCTGGTCCCATCACTTCATAGCAAATAGATGGGGAGACAGTGGGAACAGTGACAGACTTTATTTTTTTGGGCTTCAAAATCACTGCTGCAGATGGTGATTGCAGCCATGAAATTAAAAGATGCTTGCTCCTTGGAAGAAAAGTTATAACCAACCTGCTGCTGCTGCTGCCAAGTCGCTTCAGTCATGTCCAACTCTGTGCGACCCCATAGACCGCAGCCCACCAGGCTCCCCCGTCCCTGGGGTTCTCCAGGCAAGAACACTGGAGTGGGTTGTCATTTCCTTCTCCAATACATGAAAGTGAAAAGTGAAAGTGAAGTCGATCGATCGTGTCTGACTCTTATCGACCCCATGGACTGCAGCCTACCAGGCTCCTCCCTCCATGGGATTTTCCAGGCAAAAGTACTGGAGTTGGGTGCCATTGCCTTCTCCAATAACCAACCTAGACAGCATATTAAAAAGCAGAGACATTACTTTGCCAACAAAGGTCCATTTAGTCAAAGCTATAGTCTTTCCAGTAGTCCTGTATGGATGGGAGAGTTGGACTATAAAGAAAGCTGAGTGCCAAAAAATTGATTGCTTATGGACTGTGATGTTGGAGAAGACTCTTAGTCCCTTGGACTACAAGGAGATCCAACCAGTCAATCCTTAAAGAAATCAGTCCTTATTATTCATTGGAAGGACTGATGCTGAAGCTGAAACTCCAATACTTTGGCCACTTGATGCGAAGAACAAACTCACTGGAAAAGACCCTGATGCTGGGAAAGAGTGAAGACGGGAGGAGCAGCTGACGGCAGAGGGTGAGATAGTTGGATGGCATCACCAACGCGATGGATATGAGTTTGGGTAGGCTCCAGGTGTTTGTCATGGACAGGGAAGCCTGGTTTGCTGCTGTCCCTGGGGTCGCAAACAGTCGGACACGACTGAACAACTAAACTGAACTGAATGCTGGCCAACTCCTGTTTGTCCTCAGTCTTCCACTGTTTTCCTTTAGATTTTAAAACCCAACATGTATCAGTCTCACTGTCCTTTGATTTCCAGGAAAGATGTGGCATAAGACTAGTACATGTGAAGAGGGGAGGAAGCATGTATTTATTCCCTTCTTTCTGTGCTTGTTTAGGCAGCAGGTTTGTCTCCTCCATGCCTCCAACACTAGCTGGATAGCCTGGCTTCCAGATTCTTACGATGTTCTCTCCTTCCTTTTCCTTTTCAGCTCTAAGGCTGATAGCTATTTCCTGATATGGCTAATCTCTGTGTTATATTGCTGCCCTTGATCTGTTTCTCAGCTTTTCTATCACTTGTGTGACTAATTTCTTGTATCATATTCTGTTTGAAAGACCTAGAGTTATTTGTTTTCCTAGGTGGACCCTGACTGTTACAACAGTGAAAAGTGAAAGTGAAGTCACTCAGTCATGTCTGACTCTTTCCAACTCCATGGACTATAGCCTTCCATGCTCCTATGTCTATGGGATTTTCAAGGCAAAAGTACTGGAGTGGGTTGCCGTTTCCTTCTCCAGGGGATCTTCCTGACTCAGGGATTGAACCCAGGTTTCAAGCATTGCAGGCAGATGCTTTACAGTCTGAGTCACCAGGGAAGCCCAGTACTATCATAGTTGGAATTTTATAAGGATTTTTGCTTATCTGCATTTATCATGGTACTAGATGAATAATAATAGAATGATATTAATAATAACAAGAGTTTATCATACAATTCAGAAAATATAATGAGCATTTTATGTGTTGCTTTATCTTTACAATAATCTCATAGGATGAAACAGTATTAGCATTCTAATTTTATAGATGAGGAAACTAAGGCATGAGAGAGATTAATACTTCCAATGCTACAGAATATAAAGTGGCAGAGCTAGGGTATGATCTAATGTGTTTGACACCAAATACTTTTGCCTAAATTCAACACCCATTTTTGACCCAAAAAACCCCCCAAAACTCTCCAGTAAGTGGACAGAGCACATACCTCAATGTACCTCCTAGAGTAATGGAAATAAAAACAAAAACAAGCAAATGGGACCTAATTAAACTCAAAAGTCTTTGCACAGCAAAGGAAGCCATAAACAAAATAGAAAGACAGCTCACAAAATGGGAGAAAAAATTTGCAAATTATGTGACCAACAAGGGTTTAGCCTCTAAAATTTACAAGCAGCTCATATGGTTCAGTGTAACAAAAAAAAAACAAACAACTAAATTATAAATGGGCAGATGACTGAAATACACATTTTTCCAAAGAAGACTTATAGATGGCCAAGAGGCACATTAAAAGCTGCTCAACATTGTTAATTCTTAGAGAAATGCAACTCAAAACTAAAATGAGATATCACCTCACACCAGTCAGAATGGCCATCAAAAAATCTACAAACAATAAATGCCAAAGAGGATATGGATAAAAGGGAAACCTGCTATACAGTTGGAGGGAATGTGAATTGGTACAGCCACTATGAAGAACAATACAGAGGTTCCTTATAAAAACTAAAAATAGAACTACCTATGATCCTTATGGAAGAAAGCAAAGAAGAACTGAAGACCCTCATGATGAAAGTGAAAGAGGAGAGTAAAAAAGTTGGCTTAAAACTCAACATTCAGAAAACTAAGATCATGGCATCTGGTCCCATCACTTCATGGCAAATAGATGGAGAAATGGTGGAAACAATTACAGACTTTATTTTTGGGCTCCAAAATCACTGCAGATGGTGACTGCAGCCATGAAATTAAAAGAAACTTGCTCCTTGGAAGAAAAGTTATAACCAACCTAGACAGCATATTAAAAAGCAGAGACATTACTTTGCCTACAAAGTTCTGTCTAGTCAAAGTTATGGTTTTTTCAATAGTCATGTATGGATGTGAGAGTTGGACTACAAAGAAAGCTGAGTGCCGAATAATTGATGCTTTTGAACTGTGGTGTTGGAGAAGACTCTTGAGAGTTCCTTGGACTGCAAGGAGATCCAACCAGTCAATCCTAGAAGAAATCAGTCCTGAATAGTCACTAGAAGGACTGATGCTGAAGCTGAGACTCCAATACTTTGGCCACCTAATGTGGAGAACTGACACATTTGTAAAGACCCTGATGCTGGGAAAGATTGAGGGCAGGAGGAGAAGGGGACAACAGAAGGTGAGATGGTTGGATGGTATCACCCACTCAATGGACATGAGTTTGTGTAAACTCCGGGAATTGGTGATGGACAGGGAGGCCTGGTGTGCTGCAGTCCATGGGTCACAAAGAGTCGGACATTACTGAGTGACTGAACTGAACTGAACTGAACTGAACCATATGATCCAGCAATCCCACTCCTGGACATATATCTGGATTAAAACATCTTTTATAAATTTCTAAAATCAAGAAAAAGTGTGATCTTTGCAAATGTAGAAGTTACCTTAAATCTTTATTAAGGCTGAAAGATGCCTCTAGTAGACCCAGTCCTTGCCCACAGAATCTATGTAGTTTCATTTTTAAATTGTCACAAAGAACTTTTGGTACAGAACACTTTAAAAATAATGTCAGTTTGCTTTCTTTAAGTCACAGCTTTTTTTATTGCATATATTTTGTGACATTGAAATCTTCTCATAATTTCTATATTTCAAATATATCCATTGGTAGTATAATTCTAAAGCATTTAAGATATAAATATATCTTTTTGTTTAAAAACAGAAGCAAATCTTCAGTGTATATGTTGAGGGCAAGCACATATTTTTCCTATCTTCAGGACAAAAATAGCCAGTGAGTACTTAAGTGTAAGTGATTTTTGCCTTGACACAGAAAGATATAAGTGAAAAAATAATGCAAACCAGGAATAATATAATTTTCTATGTAAAAAGTTTATAATATATGTGCATGACAGAAATGTCTCCTCTCATATCTCAGCAAATATATAAATTAAAATTTTAAGATATTAATTGTCAGAAAGACACATTCGAGGTTCAATAGAGTCTATGCGCTAATATTAGCACTTGGGTATAAGCTATTTCCTTTATAGACTTCAGGAAAAAAAAAGGGCAAACACTATAATGAACTCATTATTCCAGACAATATTGCATGTCCTATAGAAGGAAAGAACATTTTTAATAAAGGTTTTTAAGATTTAAAATTGCATATAAATGATAATTATTTTCATGGTCATGCTAATCAAGACTAGATTAGCATGGTCATTAGGGTAAAATGTGGCTGGAACAGAAAATTATTCTAAAAGTCATCACTTGAACCTGAGTACTTTTTTCTCTTCTCTTAGTTCTTGCCATCTCCCAGGTGAAGGATTGTGCTAATTGCATCCTGGAGATCATTTATTCCCAAAGTCTGAGCATTACTAGTGGGTCTTTTTTTCTTTGTCTTCTTGACCCCACATACCTCATTTTTAGCAGGGCTTGAAGGATAATAAGAAGGTTTTTCCAAGGTTAGAACCAATGATAGATATAATAAGAAAACTGATTTTAGGAGAGGTGGTGTATTATGTACAAAGACCATTTTGTTATTCTTTTGTTAGTTTTCTAGTCTTTAAAAATAATTCTGTAAATAAAGTATATATATGGCTTACTTATAAATTGCACAAGAAGCCCTAGGATATCTCTCAGAGAAAAATTTTGAGAGTAGGACTGTGCAATAACATCCTCCAAAAGAGACTGATTTGATCTTGGCCTCGTGAGCCCATATAGGCTTTTATAAAATAGAAGGCTTCCTTTGAGATTGTATATCTGTTTCTTGGGGCATGAAGCATATTCCATTACCTAGAATAGTTACAGAATAATCAACTTTTCTTTCTTTCCCTTCCTCTGTCTTTCCATCCTTCTTCTCTTTCTTTAATTTCAGTCAGTAGCTATCATTCTGTTTTTTCTAATTAATATGTTATTAGAATATATCTTGGGATTGATAGCTTATGGTGAATGATGTTGGATTTGTGATCTCTGAAGTAGATTTAGCTTTGGGATCAGGGACTAGGCTTGATCACTCAAGAGCTTTTGTATAGTAGAGTTTTATTAAAGTATGAAAAGAGGCAGAGAAAGCTTCTGACACAGACATCAGAAAGGGGATGGAGAGTGCCCCCTCACTAGTGTTAGCAAGGGAGTTATATATTTTTTAAATTGGTTATAAATAAATAAATCAAAAGAATGTCTCAAGTTTGTAAAGATCTTACTAGATCCACTCCCATAATTTACATTTTAGGATAACAGGATTAGAATTTAATAATAGAAAGATCCTACCAGACCCACTCCCATAATATACATTATAAAATATCAGGATTAGTCAGATGGTTTTTAGGAAGGAGAAACTTTCCTCAAACAGGATACATTGTTGTTATATAATCCCTAGTACAGAGCTTAAACTGAGTTGTTTGTTGTGTAATCAGTTCTGGGCTTAAAGGAAAAAAAACATTTTATGTGACTAAGATTTAGGAATGTGTAGAAAAAAAAAAAGTTTTTCCTTTTCTCCTCCCTGAGAACTCCAGACCCCTATCTCCTCCTTGAGAGCCCTAGACCCCTTTTTCCTCCTCAGGGACCCTGGACTTCTTATCTACTTTCTACTTGTCTAAGAATTGACCCTCTCAGGATTTCACAGTATATTTTTCAAGTTAATTCTTCACTGGAAGAGAGCCTGAATTTTTTCTTAAATGCAGATATAATCTAAATCAGTCCTATCTCTACATCCTTAGGTCATTGCTGCTACTACATGGTCAGTGACTGATATTCAGCACTCAATTATGAAGGCACAGAGCACTTGCCAATAAGACCCAATGCTATTTGCTATTAGATTGGATGCCAAGGTGAAACTCCCTAATTCACTTTGATGCGCTGTGTATCCTGCTTTGGCTACGATAAGCTCCTCTTGGTTACGAAGCCTCATTTCTGGCAAATGCCAGACCTACAGACTTATATTTACCTGGCATTTGATCTATTTTATTTTCTTCAAAATTGTAGATTTTCCAATCATACTAGGCCAGTGGGAGCTTTGAAAAACTTCTTGGCAGCCCTAGCCTGTCTCATATTTTTATTGCTTTCATGTTACTAGATGTTTTTGATCCAGGCTTGGGATTTATCAGTTTAATTAATCTAATCTCAACAGTAGCATCCATGCTAACTGAAATGATTTCCAACAATGTTTTGTAGATCCCTATAATTGCAGGATGAGAATAAAGATGCTGCAGCATATGGCAGTGTCCCTTATCTATGAGGCTTAAACATTTTGAGTTTGTGATCACCCCTCCAAAATCTCCTCCCCAGTTCAGTCTTAATTGGAGCTGCATTTACTTCTCTGATAAGGTCAGTTTTGCATGTTCAGTCCTTGACAAAACTACCTTTAAGAGATTCAGAAAAATCACACTTTGTTGTTACGAACTGCTGCAGGGTACAACTTTACATTTTAAAACTTATTATGAGGCTCATAATGCTTGGAACTGACAAGAGGTGGCTAAACTTGATCTAAGGGAGTCACCTTTGGAGGCTCAGATAACCTTGTAATTAAGGTGGAGAGGCTCACAGGCCAAAATGTCCTTGGTGACAGGAAACTATGCAGTGCATTTTCCCACATAATACTATGTTAATACGATGTGAAGCTCAGGAAACGAGCATTAATAGTCCCCTTAAAAGCTTCATGCCTTTCATTTTCTACACAAGACTTCCAATTATTTAGGGAAGAAAATAAGTTTCTCCACCGTGTTTTTCCCTCCTTTTCAATAAAAAAGTGACCTTCCTTTTGTGTGACCTGCTTGATGTTACTGTAGTGGTTGAAAATATCACTGTTTCCTTTCTAGAGAAAAGGTCAATTACTCACAGCATCCTCCTTTCTTTAAAATGTCTTTCAGACTACGTTTACACAGCAAAAAGTCAAGTGGAGATTCAGTTTACCTGGCTTATTGAATTGATATTTAGACAGCCAAAAAAGATAATTCATAGCCTAAACTTGCTTATTTTTTCAACTTCACTTGTTTATTAACCAGAGTATATTTGTTTGCTTATGCATGTATTCTTTTATTGTTAACATGAGTTTTGAGAACCAATCACAAATTGTCTGTCTTTCTTGTCATTTTCTATTATATTTATCAAGTTTCCATACATGTGTATGTTTCTGAGTTTTTTTTTTTTAATTAAGAATTATAATTGTTATCATTGTGCTAATATGAGAATTTATAATAGTTTTGTAATAAATCTTCATACCTTGCATGGAAAGATCCTCCTCACTGTCCTTCGTTAGCAGTATCCTAGCTGTTCTTGCTTTTTCAATGATCCAATCGATATTGGCAATTTGATCTCAGGTTACTTTGCCAATTCTAAATCCAGTGGCAGATTTTATTTTCTGGGGCTCCAAAATCAATGCGGGACAGTGACTGCGGCCATGAAATTAAAAGACACTTGTTCCTTGGAAGAAAAGCTATGGCAAACCTAGACAGTGTGTTACAAAGCAGAGACATCATTTTGTTGACAAAGGTCTGCATAGTCAAAGCTATAGTCTTTCCAGTAATCATGTATGGATGTGAGAGTTGTACCATAAAGAAGGCTGAGTACTGAAGAATTGATGCTTTTGAACTGTGGTGTTGGAGAAGGCACTTGAGAATCCTTGGACTGCAAAGAGATCAAAGCAGTCAATCCTAAAGGAAGTCAACCCTGAATGTTCATTGGAAGAACTGATGCTGAAGCCAAAGCCACAATACTCTGGCCATCTGATATGAAGAGCCAAATTTTCAGAAAAGATTCTGATGCTGGGAAACATTGAAGGCAGGAGGAAAGGGAGAGAGAGAATGAAATGGTTGGATGTCATCAATGACTCAGTGGACATGAGTGTGAACAAACTCCAAGAGATAGTGAAGGACAGGGAAGCTGGCATGCTGCAGTCCATGGGGTCACAAAGAGTGGGTATGACTTAGTGAATGAACAATACAATAGCTGTTCTTGATCTTTTCAGTATAAAACTTAAAACCAACATATCAAGTTCCCGAACCTTCTGTTAGGAAATCAATTGGTATTATATTTAGCTTGATTGGTGTTATATTTTTGAACAATTGAAATATCTATAATATTGTCTTTTTATCAATGTGGATGTCATGGTTATTCATCTATTTTAGTACACTTTTAAAATTTTATATAATTTTTTCTCTATAATGATCTATTTTACATTACATTATTCCTCAGTAACTTATTGTACTCTGCTAAAATTATATCTTTATATGGTTTCATTTTACATTTGTTCTATCATTGCATATTATTTAGAATTTGGCATCTATAAGTGAAATTGGCTTGTAATTTTTCCCTTCTATATTTATTCTTTATATGGTAATAAAGTCACATTAACTTTTAAAAATAAAGGTAGGTTACTCTTTTTATATTCTTTGGAACAATTTACATATATCAGATGACAATTCCCTGAATTTTTGGTCAAAATTGCATGTAAAACTGTTGGTATGGGGTCAATTTTTAATGGCTACAGAGTTTTTTTTTTTTTTTTTAATGATTATAGATTTCTTCCATTTCTTCTTGAGCAGTTTTGGGAATTTATAATCTTGGTTATTTCTATTGTCTTAAAGTTCCCAATTTTCTCTCCTAAGTTTATTTATATTTTCTAAGGACATGGCCACACTCACTGTAAACTTGAAGCATAGCACGTATATACCTAGATGTGGCACAGCAGTCAATCAAATTACATGGTAGTAGGTCAGTCCTTCCCTGGAGGAGGGCATGGCAAGCCACTCCAGTATTTTCACGTGGAGAATCACATGGGTGGAGAAGGCTGGTGGGCTGAAGTCCATGGGGTCACAAAGAGTCAGACATGACTGAAGCAACTGAGCAGCAGTAGGTCAGTCCTTGAGCAATAACTTGTCTATCCTCCAACCTAATGGTATAAAAGGCAGCTGGTTTTTGGACTGGGCTTCTCACACTTGGTGGGTTTCTTGTTCCCTGCAGGTGTGTGGGTCATATTCTGGAGGAATTAGCATTGGGGGCTTCATCTACTTGTATTTTTATCTCTCTTTGTGAAAGTGAATGTGTTAACTTGCTCAGTTGCGTCTGACTCTGTAACCCCATGGACTGGAGCCCACCAGGTTCCTTTGTCTATAAAATTCTCAAGGCAAGAATACTGGAGTGGGTTTCCATTTCCTATTCAGGGGATCTTCCCAACACAGGGATGGAACCCCAGTCTCCTACATTGCAGGCAGATAGATTCTTTACCATCTGAGCCACACTCTGTTAAGGTGATAATAAAGACAACTTGATATAGCTAAGAATTTTCATTCTCATTAGTGTTCACAACTGAAAATAGCACTTGTAGTATGCCTAAAGTCAATATTATTCTTATTACCTTATACCTCTTCTCAATCTGCTGTTATTTCTCTTTTCCCTATCCCTGCTCTACCAGTATTTAACTATTTTACAAAGATTTCAGAAACTAGAAAACTATATTCTGACTTAGTTGATTCTCCTTTGTGTAGCTTCGACTTCCAATTTTATTATTTTCTGCATATTATTTTTGTTCTTCAAATCCTTTGGAATTATTTTGTCTTTATTTCCTAATTTCTTAAATTAAATCATACCACATTATTTTCAGCCTTTCTTTTTCTCTAACATTTACATTTTAAATGTTAAATTTCCCTCTAAGGATCACATTGATTGTGATGCCAAGTTTTAATGCTTTATTATTATTAGCTTCTAGGTAGTTTTGATATCCATTGTTATTTCTTCTGTGATTTACAGGTCATTAAAGTTTAATTCCTAAATTTGCAAACATTCTACTTTATCTACTTGTTATTAATTTTTAAGATAATTGCATGTGGTCAGGGAAAATATTCTATATGCAACCAATTTTAAAAAATTTATTTCAGCTTTAAGGTTTTATACATAGGTATAAAGTAATGCTTAAAATTCTCCAAGCCAAGCTTCAGCAATACGTGAACTGTGAACTTCCAGATGTTCAAGCTTGTTTTAGAAAAGGCAAAGGAACCAGAGATCAAATTGCCAACATCCAATGGATCATCGAAAAAGCAAGAGTTCCAGAAAAACATGTATTTCTGCTTTATTGACTATGCCAAAGTCTTTGACTGTGTGAATCACAATAAACTGTGGAAAATTCTGAAGGAGATGGGAATGCCAGACCACTTGACCTGTCTCTTGAGAAACCTGTATGCATGTCAGGAAGCAACAGTTAGAATCGCACATGGAACAACAGGCTGCTTCCAAACAGGAAAAGGAGTACGTCAAGGCTGTACATTGTCACCCTGCTTATTTAACTTATATGCAGAGTACATCATGAGAAATGCTGGGCTGGAGGAAGCACAATCTGGAATGAAGATTGCCGAGAGAAATATCAATAACCTCAGATATGCAGATGACACCACCCTGATGGCAGAAAGAGAAGAACTAAAGAGCCTGTTGATGAAGGTGAAGGAGGAGAGTGAAAAAGTTGGCTTAAAGCTCAACATTCAGAAAACTAAGATCATGGCATCTGGTCCCATCACTTCATGGTGAATAGATGAGGAAACAGTGGAAACAGTGGCTGACTTTATTTTTCTGGGCTCCAAAATCACTGCAGATGGTGACTGCAGCCATGAAATTAAAAGATGCTTACTCCTTGGAAGTAAAGTTATGACCAACATAGATAGCATATTGAAAAGCAGAGACATTATTTTGTCAACAAGTTCTGTCTAGTTAAAGCTATGGTTTTTTCAGCAGTCATGTATGGATGTGAGTGTTGGACTATAAAGAATGCTGAGTGCCAAAGAACTGACGCTTTTGAACTGTGGTATTGGAGAAAACTCTTGAGAGTCCCTTGGACTGCAAGGAGATCCAACCAGTCCATGCTAAAGGAAATCAGTCCTGAATATTCTTTAGAAGGACTGATGCTGAAGCTGAAATTCTAATACTTTGGCATCCTGATGTGAAGAGCTGACTCATTGGGAAAGACCCTGATGCTGGGAAAGATTGAGGGCAGGAGGAGAAGGGGGCGACAGAGGATGAGATGGTTGGATGGCATCACCGATTCAATGGACATGGGTTTGGGTGAACTCCGGGAGTTGGTGATGGACAGGGAGGCCTGGCATGCTGTGATTCATGGGGTCACAAAAAGTTGGACACGATTGAGTGGCTGAACTGAACTGATGAGTATGAGTGTGTATGTGTGTGTGTGTGTGTGTGTGTGTGTGTGTGTGTATGTGTATAGCAGTCTTTTTACGTCATTTTTCAGGCATTCTTTGTCAGGAGGTATTTATTATACTTTTAGATCACATTTCTATAAATTACTCTACAAATTTGTTAATACAGGGCATAAAATTCAATGGAAGAATGATGTTTTATTCTCTAAAATTATTTAGGGATACAGATGCTTTTAATGATAGGAAAAAAGAAAGAAAATTAACAATTAAATCTGGACATTGACTCAGTATATTTGAACTGAGAATTATCAATTTTTTAACTATTGGTAATTTAGTCTCATCCTTTAACACTGAAATAATAGAAAAAATTTGCAAGAGATGGTTAAAATCTGTAGGTAAGTGACAGAAGAGAACTTTCACTAATATTAAACAAGTGATATTTATGGAGGGTAAAGAATATGTTTCTTAGTTGCCAAGGCAAAAAGACATAACTTGAAAGATAAGTTAAATATTCTAAACCTTTAAAAATCATACAATAATCAATAATGTGGATTTTAATTACGTGTTTTGTTAATGAGTTTTAATCAAAAGTAGAAAAAGGTGGAAAGCATGGTGAGAATAGTCTAAGAGGTAGATTTACTCACCATATTGCATCTCTTCTCTTTTTTTCTCCCTTGAGTTTACTCATCTTTGTCAGGTAACTCATATAGTGCAATGCGGTTCTAGAAGATTAAAGAAATGATTCTCTTGTCCTCATTGAGTATTTCTTCATGAGTGGTTTTCACAGGGTTCATTTATGACCCTGAGGCACGTAGAGGATTGGAAACAGCAGCGGCTCATTCTTATACTTGAAATGGTGGCACTGCTTCCATTTTCAGTCATGGCATCACTAACAGTTCAATGCTAAGTGGCTTGGAACTTTTTCCAACAACCTTGGACCCTAACTGATTCCTAATTATTTCACATTTTCAGCATTTTTGGATGATCAAATTAAATATGAACCAATCCATCATCTAAAATAATACCCCCCCCAACCAAAAAAAAAAAAAAAAAAAGCAAAAACTGAACTTAAATAGTAAAACAAGGGTTATAAGTTGGGTGCCAGTAACAAAATGTTTCAGCTCCTCTTATTGGTAAAATATTTATTTTGGGTTTCCAGGAGAGGCAGTGTCTTGTTAAGTTCCCAATAGAAGACAGACAAAAGAGAGAAATCCATCCATAAACTCTTAACAATAGAGACATGAGCCTGCTGAGTGACTTCAGGGGCAAAGTCAAAGGAGCCTCACTGAATAGTTACTGTTTATATGTTACTTAAATGTATAAGGTAGTGAATACTTTACACTATTTCATTTCATCTTTACAACAGCCATGAGGCAGGTACTATTATTTTCTCTATCTATGAGAGAAAACTGAGGTATAACAAAGAAAAGTGTTTTCAAGTTCATGCAGCAGGCACGTGAAGAAGACAAGACAATGACCAAGGCAATATGGTTCCAGAGTCTTCCTGGCCTTGGGTTAGCCAATAAGAGCCATTGATACCATGCTTGATGAAGATAGATGTTTCCTCTGAAATTCACAGGTTACCCAGTTAGGTTCAGCTTCCTGAAAAAGATTCTACTTAAGACTCTAAATCTCTCAGTGGTAATTATCAGTCAGTATTTATGGAAGACAGTTAACTTAGTGATACAGGGGAGGATAAAGTTTCTTTTACACTGTTATGGTCTCTGGGTGGGTCCGAAATTAAGCTGACAGATTAGCAGGATACTTTTTATAAGTGTGTGTGTGTATATATATATATATGTAAAGTTTTACTTGACTCTGGTTAAAAAAAAAATGAAGACCAGAAGAAATGTTTAAACCTGTTTTTACGCTGGGTTTGATAAAGAGCAGATAGTTATGGAGAAACACAATAATCAAGGAATATAAGGTAAGTGTGGCAATCTGGGAAAACCTTAGGAAGGCCTGTTTGGTTTCTTCTCCTGGTTCCATTGTCTTCAGAGAGAAAGATGCTGCTCTCCTCTGGGTGGAAAGCCACTTTCACATGAGGATTTTATGGCCTGTTTCAGGGGAGAAAGGCAGGGGAAAGTTACTCTGAGTAACTTTCCTGATTCTGCTATTTTTTCAAACTCTTCCAGCTTACAATATTCAGCAAACCAAGTGCCATCTTTTGAGTTAGTATATCCTGAACCCCACTGGGATATATAACAAAATGAAAATAAAATTGGCTATTTTGTCCTGAAAATACAAAAAAAAGTTTACAAAGGGGAAAATATTTATAAAAATTTGACTTTAAAAGAGGGAAAATTTATAGTGAGATGTATTATTTCTTGAATGTTGATTAAGTCCTTAGTACTTTTTTTTAATCTTCCACAAGGCTCATTCTTTGACACAGCCGTAAGTGATCTATTTTCTAAAATTATCCTCTTTTTGCAAATTGGTGCTAATAGCAACTGTTTTCAATAATTGTCCCTGGAAATCAAGGCCATTCAACCTAGAAAAAACTCCATCTGGAAAAAAGCACTGTAACTAGAGCTCATTGATTGTAAGTTAGCCATTAGAACTGACATTCTGTATATCCACAATGAAGTTCTGTAATGCTTGATAGAAAATCACAGGAATAGCTATCGACTTATTTGCTATTGGATATAAAATACAAAATACCTACTATCTTAGGAAAAAGAAACAGTTTTTATTCATCTGTTTGAATTAATTTTTAAATTATTTATAAATGCTTTGTAAAAAGATATATACATTATTACATATATAATTGCTAATAGATTTATAAAAGCTTTTAAAAAGGGGATATGTGTATATATGTGTGTGTATCTCTTTTTAATTGTTTGACTTCCCAGTACACTCCTTCACAACATCCACAGCTCTACCTGACTGTCATATATTTATTTTTCTAAACTTTGAAAAGTTGAAGGAAAAAAAAGGCCAACTGCAGTTTAAGTATACATGGCACAGGCACTTGTAGAAAATCTGTGGTTGCTTGGCAACAAGAGTGTGCCTATTTGGAGAGCTTGGAGAAGTACACAATGTGACTTTAGGATGGATGAAGGGCAATGGGAGGCACTGAGTTGACTGAAATGATTCTGAACATAGAAACAATATTCAAATAACATACATCTCTGTATGTGACTATTCCCAAATTATAATGTGACTGCTCAGCTCCCCTCTGTAGATACAAGAAACAGAGAGCTTCAGAGACCTAACAGAAACTTAATTTTTGAATTTTACTTCTATAACTATGTCTCATGCAGTCAAGGTTTGTGGTAACAAGACTGAAATAGCATTTTAATGACCAGAGTATTTATCACCGCCTCTCTGGTCAATTGATGTTAGTCAAAAATAGTTGATTTTTCAAAGTCTCACCGTCCTTAATAAAGATCAACAATCGTTAAAAATTAACCACATGCTGTTTTAATCAACATATAGCTTTGTTAATTACTAGTTCATTCTTCATGTCCATCTGTTTTTAAGATTTTAGTGAACCTGTGCCAGATGTTCATGTAAATATAATAAGCTGGTTGCCATGTAAATATAACATTTTCAAGTGTGTTGTGTAACAGTCTTTCAATTTATGCATTCTGTTGTCTGTGTTTTGTCTTCAGTGGCTTAAGTACAAAACTGATAACTTTGTTAAATGCCCCACTAGGCACAGTTTCTATTTGAAGCTGTTTGTATGTGTGTCTGTGTGTATGTTTACTTGCACTGTTTGTTTTTTAGTTATTGAATATTGTGCTAGGGGTTCAGACTCTTTTAAGATATAGCAAAGCATTTGCTTGAGAGTTCTGGAAATTTCAACATAAAACTGAGATAGAACTGTTTCATACTCACTCCATTCAATAGTATAATAACTACCAAATTCACAGCAAATATGATTGATTTATCTTAAATTGTAAAAGTAAGTGATTCATGTAGGTAGATGCTTCAATTTTATGACTCTTAAGACCATCCCAGCCTCTAGTTTATTCAGAAAACTCACTTGATGAATTGATCAGACACAGGCATTTTCACATTTTTACATAAGGGATTGCTGGAATTGATCAAACTGAAGGATGATGAAATTGGCCAGTAGAAAGATTGTAAGAATCAAATTAGGGAAAATTTGGACTTTTTGAAGAAGAAAGTGCATTTTCAAACACTGCTCTGTACAATAGGCTTAAAAGATTGTTTCAGTAACAGTTTAATAGCAACCAAAATGTTTGAACCCAGGTGGTTATGGATATAGCAATCAAGAGGAATCTAAACCACAATATAACATTGAAAAGGAAATGAATTTAAGGAAAATCGGATCAAAGTCAAATTGTGAAATGAGTATTAATCCCCAAGACTGTTGACATTTTTCCTGAATTTAAGAGGTCAGTAAATCAAATTCGCTAACAAAGTTTAGTGGCAGAATATTTTCTGGATAGCCAAGGAGAAAAGACTTGGGAGTTTTTAAAAAAGAAACCAGTTTGAATAAATTAAAAAATCAATTTGAAAGGAAAATAAGATATCCTGTTGTGAAAAGAGGAAGCTGTCTGTTTATGATGTCGCAGGAGGGAGCAAAGCAGGTCTCACTGAGATACTTGCTGCCAGTATCTCCAAGTGAAGTCGCTCGGTCGTGTCCAAACTCTTTGCAGCTCCATGGACTATACAGTCCATGGAATTCTCCAGGCCAGAATACTGGAGGGGGTAGCCTTTCTCTTCTCCAGGGGATCTTCCTAATCCAGGGATCAAACCCAGGACTCCCACATTGTAGGCAGATTCCTTACCAGTTGAGCCGCCAGGGCAGCCCAAGAATACTACAGTGGGTACCTATCACTTCTTCAGCAGATCTTTCCAACCCAGGAATCGAACTGGACTCTTCTGCATTGCAAGTGGATTCTTTACCTACTGAACTATCAGGGAATCCCAAAGTATCTCTAAATACTTTGAAGTATCTTCAAAGCAACCTATAAATCAGAATAATCAGAATGAGAATTTGATAAGAGAGTCAGGAAGAGAGGGTTAAAACTGCTTAACATGTATTTATATAATTTCACTATTGATTGACCTTTATTTACTTTTCTTTGAATGATTAAATGGGTACTACAGTTAGATGGTTCTAGCATATGTGAAAAGATAAGTAGTATAAATCTGTCTACCACATTTCTCTTTTAATCACAACAGCTCTTCCCATGTTACCACTGTTCTTGGGTTCTGTAAGTATCTTTCCTTAGTTTTGTTGTATATATAATAAACAAATTTGAATATTTATTTCCTATGGGCCCCCAGATACACTGGATCTCCTGAGTGTATTATTTTATAGAATCAGGTCAAAGGTAGATTGAAGATTGAATTAAGGCTGTAAATCTTAAAGAATGAGTGACTATCTTTTTGGGTTCCAAAATCACTACAGATGGTGACTGCAGCCCACAAAATTAAAATACACTTGCTCCTTGGAAGAAAAGCTGTGACCAACCTAGGCAGCATATTAAAAAGCAGAGACATTACTTTGCCAACAAAGGTCCATCTAGTCAGAGCTATGGTTTTTCAGTAGTCATGTATGGATATAAGAGTTGGACTATAAAGAAAGCTGAGCGCAGAAGAATTGATGCTTTTGAACTGCGGTATTAGAGAAGACTCTTGAGAGTCTCTTGGACTGCAAGGAGATCCAACCAGTCAATCCAAAAGGAAATCAGCCCTGAATGTTCATTGGAAGGACTGATGCTGAAGCTGAGACTCCAATACTTTGGCCACCTGATGCGAAGAACAGACTCATTGGAAAAAACCCTGATGTTTGGAAAGATTGAAGGCAGGAAGAGAAGGGGACAAAAGGATGAGATAGTTGGATGGCATCACCAATGTGATGGACATGAGTTTGAGTAGGCTTCGGGAGTTGGTGATGGACAGGGAAGTCTGGTGTGCTGCATTCAATGGTTTCACAAAGAGTTGGACATGACTGAGTGACTAAACTGAACTGAACTGATCCTGGATTATTCTGATGGACCCTGTATATTCACATGCACTCTTAGAAACAGGAGAAGGAGGCAGAAAAGCTGTCAGAGAGAGATACAACCAGGGAAGGAGAGGCAACAGATTCAAAGCATGACAGGGACTTGACCTGACATTGCTGGCTTTGATTATGGAGGAAGTGGACTGTGAGCCTAGGAATCCAACAGATTCTAGAATCTGGGAATGGATCTCAGATGACAGCTAGTAAGAAACAGTCCTATAAATGTAAGGGACTGAATTCTGCTAAATTAAATAAGCAAGAAAACAGATTTTCATTTAGAGCATGGTGTTCCTCCAGAGAGGAACACCCTGCTGACACCTTATCCTAACCTGTGTCATATTTGACCTACAACACTGTGAGATAATAAATGTGTGCAGTGTTAAACTGCTAAATTTGTGTTAATTTGTTACAGCAACTATAGAAAATGAATGCATCGCCCTTTCTTGCACAAACATATCATATTAATATATACTATAAATACTGATTTCAACTTTGTTTTTTTCACTTAAAAATATATCTTGGAGATCTCCCCATATCAGCACATAAACAGCATACTCATTCTCTATTTTTTCTTATTTAACAGCTTCATAGAATTTCATTTTTGGTATCAATCTTACTTTATTTATTGATGGATATTTATGCAGCCCAAACTTTTGCTTTACAGGTAATGCTTCAAAAAACAGCATAATATGTGTGTAAGATATCCACAAGGTAAATTTCCAGAGGTGGAAGTAGAGAGTACATATATTTATAATGTTAATAGACACCAAATACTACTCTCCATAGTTGCTATTGAGTCACTCAGTCATGTCTGACTCTCTGAGACCTCATGGACTGCAGCACACCAGGCTTCCCTGTCCTTTACATCTTCTGAGTGTGTCTGAGTCAGTGATGCCATCCAACCATCTCATCCTCTGTTGTCCCATTCTCTTCCATAGGGGTTGTGCCAAAATATTATTAATAGTTATAAAATCTAGATATTTTTGCCAATATTGAAAATGAATAACATTCCCCCATGCACTTCAATATGACTTTCTCACAATGAGTGAAATAACACAAAATTTATTCTGATTTCAGTGATAAATTATATGGTCATTCTAATTTTGCTATAGTCTCTACATTCCTGACCCTTGTTCTTCACTTTTCTTCTCAATTTCCTTGTAGATTTTGGAGGGCCACTTATTTTGGTAATCCTTATGGTTACTTTGTAATATATGGATTTATATGTCTTTCAGGTTATGCTCAAAATCCTTTAATCTAGGCTTCAGCAGTACAGATGTACCAGCTTGGTTTAGAAAAGGTAGAGAAACCAGAGATCAAATTGCCAGCATTCATTGTGTCATAGAGAAAGCAAGGGAATTCCAGAAAAGCATCTACTTCTGTTTAATTGACTATGCTAAAACCTTTGACTGTGTGTATCACTACAAACTATGGAAAACTCTTAAAGAGGTGGGAAGATCAGACCACCTTACTGCCTCCTGAGAAACCTGTATGTCGTTCAAGAAGCAACAGTTAGAACCAGACAGGCATGGAATACACATGAAACAATGACCGCTTCAAAACTGGGAAAGGAGTACGACAAGGCTGCATATTGTCACCTGCTTATTTAACTTCTCTGTAGTGCACACCATGCACAATGCTAGGCTGGATGAATCACAAGTTGTAATCAAGATTGCTGGGAGAAATATCAACAATCTCAGATATGGAGATGATACCACTCTAATGGCATAAAGTAAAGAGGAACGAAAGAGCCTCTTGATGAAAGTGAAACAGGAGAGTGAAAAAGCTGGCTCGAAATTCAGCATTCAAAAAACTAAAATTGTGGCATCCTGTCTCATCACTTCATGGCAAATAGATGGAGCAATCAGGGAAACAGTGACAGACTTTACTTTCTTGGGCTCCAAAATCACCATGGGTGAAGCCTATGGCCATGAAATTAAAAGACACTTGCTCCTTCGAAGAAAAGCTATGACAAACCTAAAGAGTGTACTAAAAAAGCAGAGACAAATTTTACCAACAAAGGTCCATATAGTCAAATCTATGGCTTCTCCAGTAGTCATGTATGAATATGAGAGTTGGACTGTAAAGAAGGCTGAGTGCTGAAGAATTGATGCTTTCAAACATGCTGCTGGATAAGACTTAACAGTCCCTTGGACAGCAAGGAAATCAAATCAGTCAGTCCTAAAGAAAGTCAACTCTGAATATTCATTGGAAGGACTGATGCTAAAGCTCCAATACTTTACCCACCTGATGCAAAGAGCCCACTCATTGTGGGGGAATAAAAAACCCCTGATGCTGGGAAAGATTGAGGGCAAAAAAGAGGAGGTGGCAGAGGATAAGATGGTTGGATGGCATTTCTGACTCAATGGCCATGAATTTGAGGAAACTCCAGGAGATAGTGAAGGACAGGGAAGCCTAGTGTACTGCAGTCCATGGGGTTGCAAAGATTTGGGCTTGATTTAGCAACTGAAGAACAACAATATGTTTTCCAGTTTCATGAAAAATGGAAGTTGCAATATTTTGTTTTGTTCTATTTTATTTGTAATCCCCTATTGCTTTCCCCTATGTGTTTATATATTTATATATGTATATATATGTGTATGTGTGTTTATATATATGTATATGTATGTAATGAAAGGGAAAGATGGTAGGTAGCTTCTCAGACAGTATCCACTGATCTCTGCCTCCTCACATTCATGCCTCTGTGAAATGCCTTCCTTTTGAGCTCAGGCCAGACTTTACTGACTTTGCTTCTAAAAAAAGAACACTGGGAAAATGATCGGTTGTCACTTCTAAGATTATGTTATAAAATCATATAGCTTGGTTTTGAGTTTTTTCTTTCTCTTACCATCAACTTGATTATTCACTTTTGGGAAGCCAAGTACCTTACTGTGATGCAGCACTATGAAAGTCTCACGTGAGTGAGCTTGGCAATGGATCTTTTTTATCCTGCTCATAGCAATGACCGTGAGCTTGGAAGTCGATCTTTCCCCATTCAAGCCTTAGGATGGAATGTGCCGCTGGTTGTATGCTAGATTACAGCTTCCTGAGAGACTCTAAGGCAGAATTATCCAGCTGCACTGTTACTGAATTGCTGACCTATAGAAACTGCAAGATAATAAATGTTCCTAGATTTAGGCTGCTAAATTTTAGGCTAATTTGTTACAAAGCAATAGATAACATAAATCAATACATTTTCTGCAGCTAACATCCAATTTACTAATATGGAGACCAAGAATAGATACTAATATGGTTTTAAACTAAAAATAAGAAAACACACAAATACTTCAGAGAAAGAAGTTGCAATAACTTTATTCTCTCAATTTAAGAAGCACCATCATTTAGAAATTACCCAAACTGCACTAAAATACTTTAACTTTAGAAATCTGACTTATAAGAAATGTCACATGACAAAATATTGCTAATACTAAATGCAATTTAGGAAAATTAATGAAGATTAAAAGGATAGGTATGCATATGAACTATTGTCAATATTTTCATTTTGTATTTGAGGACTTTGTTTATGAAAGCTCAAGTGAATGGATATATATGGAAAGTCATTTTTTCCCCCCATGTTCATGGCCAGAAAATCCCAAGAACAAACTTAAAGATGATGTATCCACCTAACATAAATTTTGATACATCAAATTTTCATCCTTAAAGTGAGATTATAGCTTGGAAAGAAAGAGTTACAATTAATTTTTAAGGTTAGTTCTTTAAGTATGTGACATAAGAACAATTCAGAATTTAAATCAATTTAAGAATAGGACCCATAAAGGACAGAAATGGTAAAGGTCTAATAAAAACAGAAGAGATCAAGAAGTGATGGTAAGAATACACGGAAAAACTGTACAAAACAGATCTTAATGACCCAGATAACTGCAATGGTGTGATCACTCACCCAGAGCCAGATATTCTGGAGTGTAAAGTCAAGTGGGCCTTAGGAAGCACTGCTACCAATAAAGCTATTGGAGGTGATGGAATTCCAGGGGAGCTATTTAAAATCCTAAAAGATAATGCTATTAAAGAGCTGCACTCAAAAAAAAAAAAAAAAAAAAAAGAGCTGCACTCAATATGGCAGCAAATTTGGAAAACCCAGCAGTGGCCACAGGACTGGAAAATGTCAGTCTTCATCCCAATTCCCAAGAAGGGCAGTACTAAAGAATGTTCTAACTACTGGACAATTGCGCTCATTTCCCATGCTAGTAGGGATTCCCTCATAGCTCAGTCGGTAAAGAATCTGCCTGCAAGGTAGGACATCTGGGTTCGATTCCTGGGTTGGTAAGATCTTCTGGAGAAGGAAATGGCAACTCCCTCCAGTGTCTTGCCTGGGAAATCACATGGACAGAGGACTCTGATGGGCTACAACTTGTGTGATTGCAAGAGTCAGATACAACTTGGCAACTAAATCACCCAGGCTAGTAAGGTTATGCTCAAAGTCCTTCAAGTAAGGCTTCAGCAGTATATGAACCGAGAAATTCTAGATGTTCAAGCTGGGTTTAGAAAAGGCAGAGAAACCAGCAATCAAATTGCCAACATTTTCTGGATCATAGAGAAAGGATGGGGATTCCAGAAAAACATCTACTTCTGTTTCATTGACTAGGGAAAGCCTTTGATTGTGTGGATCATAACAAACCTTGGAAAATTCTTAAAGAGATTGGAATACCAGATCTTCTTACCTGTCTTCTAAGAAACCTATATGCGGCTCAAGATGGAACAGCTAGAACATTATTTGGAACAACTGACTGGTTCAAAATTGAGAAAGGAGTACCACAAGGCTGTGTATTGTTACCCTGTTTATTTAAATTATATGCAGAGCACATCATGCAAAATGCTGGGCTGAATGAGTTACAAGCTGGAATCAAGATTACTGGGAGAAATATAAAAAACCTCAGACATGAAGATGATACCACTCTAATGGCAGAAAGCAAAGTGGAATGAAAGAACCTCTTGATGAGGGTGAAAGAGGAAAGTGAAAAAGCTGACTTAAAACTCAACATTCAAAAAATGAAGTTCATGGCATCCAGTTCCATCACTTCAGAGCAAATAGAAGCAGAAAAGGTGGAAACAGTGACAGATTTCCACCTCTTGGGCTCCAAAATCACTGTGGGTGGTGACTGTAGCCATGAAATTAGAAGACAGTTGCTTCTTGTAAGGAAAGCTATGACAAACATAAACAGTATATTAAAAAGCAAAGACATCACTTTGCCAACAAAGGTCCTTATAGTCAAGGTTATGGTCTTCCCAGTAGTCATGTACAGATGTGAGAGTTGGATCATAAAGAAGGCAGAGCACCGAAGAATTTATGCTTTCCAACTGTGGTGCTGGAGAAGGCTCCTGAGAGGCCCCTGGACTGCAGGGAGGTCAAAGCAGTCAATCCTAAATGAAATCAACCCTGAATATTCATTGGAAGGACTGATGCCAAAGCTTCAGTACTTTGGTCACCTGATGCAAATAGTTGACTCTTTGGAAAAGACTATGATGCTGAGAAAAATTGAAGGCTTAAGGAGAAGTGGGTGATAGAGGATAAGATGGTTGATGGCATCATTGATTCAATGGACGGGAACTTGGGCAAACTCCGGGAGATGTTGAGGGACAGAGAGGCCTGGCATGCTGCTGTTCATTGGGTTACAAGGAGTCAGATATGACTTGATGACTGAGCAACAGCAACTATTACTACTAGGAATAAGTAGAGACCTAACATGATATCAAATCAGAAAAAGAGCTTTATCAAGTATTTAAATATTGAATATATTATTGGTTACATGATGATATTATGTCCTCTATCATCATAACTACAGTGAAATTAGTTTTCCCTAGGAAACCAAGAAACATTTATATTCAGTGTCTTCATTCGTTACCTTTAGCTACTGGATGAAATGATCATGCTTTTAAAAATAAACTCTTTTAACTTTAGAATAATTCTAGATTTACAGGATAATTGTGGGGATACTACAGAGTCTCCATATACCCCACACTAGTTTACCTTATTATTAACATCTTATAGTATGGTCCATTTCTAATAATTGATGAACAAATGTTGAAACATGATTCTTAACTAAAACTGTCACAAGTATGACAGCTTCTCAGACTTTTCTCATTTTTTATGACTTTGATAGATTTGAAGAGTATAGGTCAGTTATAGGGTGTTCCTCAATTGAGATTTTCTTGATGTTTTCCTCATGATTATACAGGTGTTGTATATTCTTGAGAAAAATACCACAGAGGTAAAATAATGTTTTCATCACACACACACACACACACACACACAAAAACATACCATTTTTTATGACTTTACATTACTGATGTTGACATTGATCATCAGACTGAGGCACTGTTTTTCAGGATTCTTCACCATACACTTAAACTCCCAACCTCCTATAATGCACTCTTTCAAGGGAAGTCATTATGTATAGTTAGTGATTAAGGAGTGGGAAATTAGGTTCTACCTCCTTGAAGACAGAGGATCTACACAGATACTTTGGAATTCTTCCACGTGGATTTGTTTCCTATCTCCCATTTTAGGCATCTATACATGAAATAAATCTATATACCTACACTAGAGGGTCTGCCAAACTGATGGGAAACTGCTATAATTCTCCTTGGAGCTGGAAGTGTCAAAGAGTGCCATTTTTTGAGCTCCCCCTCTACTTTGCATAAGTGCTGCCAGGAACATAATCAAGGGGCTCCACCCAGCTTCCAAGACTGTCCAAGTGCACCTTAGAGATCTAGCCTACACTGGTTTTACCCGTGCCCACTCCAACTCCACCTGTCCCACCAGGGTGGTGCTGGTGTAGTGCCCACCAGGACACCCAGCCTAAGCCTGTTTCAGCTCCATCTACCCCACCAGAGTGGTCTTGGGCAGCACCCAGTTCAGCTCCAGCTGTTCAACTAGAATGACCCCAGTTCCACACCGAAGACTGACCCAACTCCAGCCATCTTACCAGGGAGACTTGGGCAAGGAGTGCCCTAGGGCACCTCTGGATCATTCCTGCTTTAGCTGCATCTAGCCTGACAAAGGGGCTTCC
Source organism: Capreolus pygargus (assembly GCA_012922965.1). NCBI lineage: Eukaryota > Metazoa > Chordata > Mammalia > Artiodactyla > Cervidae > Capreolus > Capreolus pygargus. The sequence continues at coordinate 144,458 of SNSB01004300.1, forward strand.
CAGGTGGTGCTAGTGGTAAAGAACCTGCCTGCCAATGCAGGAGACTTTAGAGACATGGGTTCGATCCTTGGGTTGGAAAGATTCTCTGGAGGAGAGCATGGCAACCTGCTCTAGTATTTCTGCCTGGAGGATCCCATGGACAGAGGAACCTGGCAGGCTACAGTCCATAGAGTCAGAGAGTCGGACACTACTGAAGTGACTTAGCACACATACAGCCTGCCACAGTTGCCTGGCACAATAGTTTATGCAGTGGACCCTCCTATATAAGTCCACATCCTTAAGATTAGGAGAGGTACCTGATTTCACCTAATTGATGGAAATAAACACAAGAACTCAAAATTAGGAAGCAGAGGAATATGTTCTAACCAAAAAAAAAAAAAAAAAAAAGAGAGAGAGAACCACAGGAGAAAATCTTAATGAATGGAGATAAGCAATTAACCTGATTAAGAGTTCAAAAAACAGAAGAACAAAGTGAGAACTTCAACAGAGTTAGAACATATAAGAAAGACCCAATCATAGCTAAAGAATACAGTAATTTAAGTGAAAAATGTACAGATTAGATGATACTGAAAAATGGATAAGCTATCTAGAAGACAGAATAGTTGAAATCACCCATTTAGAACAATAAAAAGAAAAAAGAATTTTTAAAAGTGAGAATAGTTTAAAAGGATCTTTGAGACAACATCAAATGTGCTGACATTCACATTATAGGCATCCCAGAAAGAGAAGAGAGAGTAAAGGGCACAGAAAATTTATTGGAAGAAATAATAGCTGAAAACTTTCTTAACCTGGTGAAGAAACAGACATCCAGGTCCAGAAAGCACAGAGAATCCCAAATAAGATGAATACAAAGAAATAAATACCAAAATATACCATAATTAAAATGGCAAAAGTTTAAGAATTTTAAAGGCAAGACACAACTAGTTATGTACAAAGGAGTCACTAAAAGATAAGAGCTGATTTTTCAGCAAAATCTTTACTTGCAAGGAGTAACGTAATATATTTAAGGTATTGAAACAAGAAGAAGAAGAAAAACCAAAAAAACAAACAAAAAAACCCACAAAAAACCCCCTTAAGACCAAGCATATTCTACCTGGCAAGATTATCACTCAGAACTGAAGGAGAGAGAGAATTTCCCAGACAAGCAAAAGCTAAAGGAGTTCATCATCACTAAACTGGCCTTACAAGGAATTTTGAAGAGTTTTCTTTAAGTAGAAAAAAAGCCACAACTAGAAATAAAAATATATGTGAAAGTTCATGTGGGAATTCAAGGAACTCAGAATAGCCTAAACAATCTTGAAAAGAACAAATTTGGAGGGTTCACTCTTTCTGATTTCAAAATTTCCTTCAAATTTACAGTAATCAAGACTGTGTGGTACTGGTGTAAAGACAAACATATATAGATAAATGAAATGGAACTGGGTGTCCAGAAATAAGTGTTCAGTTACAGTCAGTTGATTTTCAACAAGGGTACCAAAATAAATCAATGGAGAAAGGATAGCCTTTCAACAAATGTTTCTGAGACAAATAGATACCCATATGCCAAAGAATGATGCCAAATCCAACTTCACATTTCTTACAAAAATTAACACTGAATGGATCAAAAAACTTAATGTAAGAGCTAAAACTATAAGACTCTTAGAAGAAAACACAAATTTAAATCTTTATTATGCAAATTAGGCCATGCTTTCTTAGGTATGACACCAAAAGCACAAATATCAAAGGGAAAAAAAAAAAAAAAAAAAAGGTAAATTGGACTTAAAGCCAAATCTTTTGTGCTTCAAAGAATACTATCAAAAAAGAAAAAAAACAGCCCACTGAATGAGTGAAAATATTTTCAAATCCCATATCCCATGATAAGGTACTTGTACATAGAAAACATAAAGAAAACTCACAACTCAAGTATAAAAAGACAACCCCATTTTAAAATAAGCAAAAGATCTGAACAGATATTTTTCTAAATAAGATAAACAAATAGCCAGTAAACATATACACATGGAAAAATGCTCAATATTATTAGCCACTAGGGAAACGCAAGTCAAAACCATAATGAGATACCATCTCCTACTCACTGGAATGTCTATAATAAAAAAGACAGATAATAACAAATGTTGGTAAGGATGTAGAGAAATTGGAGCACTCATAAAGTGCTTGTGAGTTTGTAGAATGGTGTAGTTGCTTTGGAAAATAGTCTAGTAGTTCCTT